>CALYLW010000300.1:682834-871519 GCA_944989445.1 Ampullaceana balthica | reverse complement strand
AGTCCACTAGACAATAACACCATTTGTAATTCTACATAAATCAGATCAAAATAAAAATTATACTTCAAATTACCCCCCCCCCAAATCATTCTTGACCCAGGTGATGTCAATTTGACAGGTATTTTTTAAATCTCAAGTGTGTGGGGTTTGTCATTGATTCCAGTAACATCTGTAGCTAAGGTCAAGACTAGTGGTTCAATTCCTGCAAAAAACTGTCAGTCAACACAGGAATTTCGTCAATACTTAATATCACCTCATGGTCTCCCATATCCAATATATAATCAAACTAATTATTCTTAAATAAAAATATTGATTTTTTTTTCTGTTTCTTCTTACCAAGACATCTGTGAGACAGCTGTGAGACGGCTGTGAGACAGCTGTGAGAGCCAGCATCATAAGAAACCATTTATTATTACAACTGTACAAAGCATTGGGCATCCCCACGGATAAATATACACATTTTTAAAAATAATGAATTCACATACTTTTACCATAAAAACAATTTATGACTGGCAAAAACCTTACAGGAAATTGGATTCGAACAAGTCAAGGTTTGCCAGTTTAAAAAACCAACTAAGTTTTCACGTTGTTTCGTTGTGAACATTTTCTCAGTCCTTGGCGTTGCCGATGATGGAGAGGATGAAGAGGAAGAGGTTGATGATGTCCAGGTACAGGTTGAGGGCTGCGAAGATGTACTCCTCGGGAGAGATGGAGTACTTGTGCTTGCCTCCCAGCATCATCTGAGTGTCAAAAACGATGTACTGTGGAGTAGAGTTTGATAGCAAATGTTGACATAAGGAAAGGTGAGATGGGCTGCAACTGGCTGTACAACTACATAGGAGGGGAGGAGGAAAGGGGGGGGGGATCAGATGACTGCAAATGTAGGTCATAGTGATAGGAAGAATAACAAGATTATTTATGGTCAAGTGTATGTTTATATTTATTTTGTGAATCATGACAAATGTTGGGTTTCTTTCTTAAAATTTTATATTTCAAAGTTTTATTATCCAATAAATGTGCACCTGTTGAATGAGACCACAGTCAAACTCTTATCAATGGATGACACACAATTAATATTGTTCTTTCCTTAAAGCATAGCTTGGCGTCCAGTGTACCTGGTTATTGTACCTGGTTATTGTACCTGGTTATTACGTATTTCAAATCTAAATTTCAGCAATAAGCTTTTAAATTTCACTACAAGACACATTTTATTTTACTATATAAAATAAATAAATAATAAAACATTCATCTAATCTTTATTCTAATCATAAAATAAACTATCAACAATAGTGTATCAGAAGAACAGAAAAGAGTACCATAAAAAAACCAAAGAACCCATTGCTGGGATATACTCACTGCTGAAAAAATCAAAGCCCCAATGGAAGCATACATCAGACTAAGAAACTGAAAGACAAAAATTCATTTTGTTGAAGCCAGTGAATAATGAAAGGCAAACACAACAGTCAATAGATGCAATGTTAATTTAATCATATTTCAATGCAAGAAGAACTGAATTACATTGTCTTATAAAAACAAAATTTATGATCGGGTATAAATAAAGTTATGAAGTACTTTTTTTTACTGGTAACCATAAACCAATGTAACTTTTTTTTTACTGGTAACCATAAACCAATGTAACTTTTTTTTACTGGTAACCATAAACCAATGTAACTTTTTTTGGTGTCTCTTTACTTGTAGCTGACTTACCCTGCTCTGTATAATGGCACACAGCAGACCAAAGCAGAAGAGAACAATGACCAGAACAAACAGCAGGCCCCCCATCATGGTGAAGTCCCACTGGGAGGACAAGAAAAAAAGAAATGACGTAATCTTAGCAATGCACTTAGAAAACTCATTAATGGCAATATATTTATGTATACCCCCCCCCCAACCAACCCATACTTAATCCTTGCTAGAAACTATCAAGCAGAATTGATCATTTATCAAAAATTTAGTGCTGTGCTCAAAAGAGCCAACTGATTTTTTCTAATTAATTGACATTTTAACATGGTATACAAACCTTCATTTTAACATGGTATACAAACCTTCATTTTAACATGGCATACAAACCTTCATTTTAACATGGTATACAAACCTTCATTTTAACATGGCATACAAACCTTCATTTTAACATGGTATACAAACCTTCATTTTAACATGGTATACAAACCTTCATTTTAACATGGCATACAAACCTTCATTTTAAAATGGTATACAAACCTTCATTTTAACATGGTATACAAACCTTCATTTTAACATGGCATACAAACCTTCATTTTAACATGGTATACAAACCTTCATTTTAACATGGCATACAAACCTTCATTTTAACATGGTATACAAACCTTAGTCTGGAAAGCAAAGACCGTCAACGCAAGAGTCACTATCTGAAAACAGAATAATCAGGCAAGCCATCAATCCTATGCTACAGCAGATTAACATCAATGCTATCTATGCTACAGAAGATTAAGATGTAAAGTTTGAAGCGCACCATATCCAGGACACAGAAGATTAAGATAGAATGAACCACTGAGTTGAAAATTTCCTTCAGGAGCAGGATCACATCAAATATTATTATAACTTGAGTTTAAAAAAAATATATGACTAATTGACGTGAAGCGTATTGTTGACCAAATTGACATTCAGAGCTTCAGACGACTCATTAAAATTGATTTAACCAAAACTTTTAATGCACTGGTCCAGAAGCATTCTAAGGTGGCGTTTGGATTTCATTAAATTGTGGTTACTATTAATAGATCACATGTTTTCTTTTTAAAGTTTTTTTTTCTTCACCATAAAAAACAGAAAATAAGGTGTGATTGAAATTTTTAGAAAATATTAACCCGAGACACAGGGTTATATTTGTTATTGTGGTCAATGATAGACAGGAAACTATTGAACACTTACAGCTGTGATCCCAACCGCCATCAATACCTCATCTTTATCATAGTGTCTGTGGGTCAAACAAAAGTTGAGTTAATTATTGCTTGATGAGAGTGCACATAGATAATCAACTAAATTAATCATTGCTTGTAGAGTGCACATAGATAATCAACTAAATTAATCATTGCTTGATGAGAGTGCACATAGATAATCAACTAAATTAATCATTGCTTGTAGAGTGCACATAGATAATCAACTAAATTAATCATTGCTTGATGAGTGCACATAGATAATCAACTAAATTAATCATTGCTTGATGAGTGCACTTAGATAATCAACTAAATTAATTATTGCTTGATAAGTGCACATAGATAATCAACTAAATTAATCATTGCTTGATGAGTGCACATAGATAATCAACTAAATTAATCATTGCTTGATGAGTGCACATAGATAATCAACTAAATTAATCATTGCTTGATGAGTGCACATAGATAATCAACTAAATTAATCATTGCTTGATGAGTGCACTTAGATAATCAACTAAATTAATTATTGCTTGATGAGTGCACATAGATAATCAACTAAATTAATCATTGCTTGATGAGTGCACTTAGATAATCAACTAAATTAATTATTGCTTGATGAGAGTGCACATAGATAATCAACTAAATTAATCATTGCTTGTAGAGTGCACATAGATAATCAACTAAATTAATCATTGCTTGATGAGTGCACATAGATAATCAACTAAATTAATCATTGCTTGATGAGTGCACTTAGATAATCAACTAAATTAATTATTGCTTGATTAGTGCACATAGATAATCAACTAAATTAATCATTGCTTGATGAGTGCACATAGATAATCAACTAAATTAATCATTGCTTGATGAGTGCACATAGATAATCAACTAAATTAATCATTGCTTGATGAGTGCACATAGATAATCAACTAAATTAATCATTGCTTGATGAGTGCACTTAGATAATCAACTAAATTAATTATTGCTTGATGAGTGCACATAGATAATCAACTAAATTAATCATTGCTTGATGAGTGCACTTAGATAATCAACTAAATTAATTATTGCTTGATGAGTGCACATAGATAATCAACTCTAATAAATCATTGCTTGATGAGTGCACATAGATAATCAACTAAATTAATCATTGCTTGATGAGTGCACATAGATAATCAACTCTAATAAATCATTGCTTGATGAGTGCACATAGATAATCAACTAAATTAATCATTGCTTGATGAGTGCACATAGATAATCAACTAAATTAATCATTGCTTGATGAGTGCACATAGATAATCAACTAAATTAATCATTGCTTGATGAGTGCACTTAGATAATCAACTAAATTAATCATTGCTTGATGAGTGCACATAGATAATCAACTAAATTAATAATTGCTTGATGAGTGCACTTAGATAATCAACTAAATTAATCATTGCTTGATGAGTGCACTTAGATAATCAACTAAATTAATAATTGCTTGATGAGTGCACATAGATAATCAACTAAATTAATAATTGCTTGATGAGTGCACATAGATAATCAATTAATTAATAATTGCTTGATGAGTGCACATAGATAATCAACTAAATTAATAATTGCTTGATGAGTGCACTTAGATAATCAACTAAATTAATCATTGCTTGATGAGTGCACTTAGATAATCAACTAAATTAATCATTGCTTGATGAGTGCACTTAGATAATCAACTAAATTAATCATTGCTTGATGAGTGCACTTAGATAATCAACTAAATTAATCATTGCTTGATGAGTGCACATAGATAATCAACTAAATAAATTATTGCTTGATGAGTGCACATAGATAATCAACTCTAATAAATCATTGCTTGATGAGTGCACATAGATAATCAACTAAATTAATCATTGCTTGATGAGTGTACTTAGATAATCAACTAAATTAATCATTGCTTGATGAGTGCACTTAGATAATCAACTAAATTAATCATTGCTTGATGAGTGCACATAGATAATCAACTAAATTAATCATTGCTTGATGAGTGCACATAGATAATCAACTAAATAAATCATTGCTTGATGAGTGCACATAGATAATCAACTAAATTAATCATTGCTTGATGAGTGCACATAGATAATCAACTAAATTAATCATTGCTTGATGAGTGCACATAGATAATCAACTCTAATAAAACTAACCACAAACAAACAAGAAAAAACGACCCAAAATGGCAGATTTTTTCTTTTTACTACATGTTGGAAATCTAAAATTATAATTAAGTCTGACATTTAATTCTGTCAAAAGACATCTCCCCTGAAGTAAAAACCTATCTGCACAAAATAAAGTAATTAAATAACACACCTTGGAGTAGTTTTTAATAGGAAATAAAGTAGACATTTATTTAATAATGTGCAATAGATTTGATGAAAAAGTGTTGATTCACAGGTTCCCAGAGAAAGTAATAAAACAGAAGAGGTTATTTTTTTTACTTTGAAGCTTTAGAAGTTCAGTGACACAAGTGACAATTGTCATTATGATGATGGTAAGAAGTTCAGTGACACAAGTGACAATTGTCATTATGATGATGGTAAGAAGTTCAGTGACACAAGTGACAATTGTCATTATGATGATGGTAAGAAGTTCAGTGACACAAGTGACAATTGTCATTATGATGATGGTAAGAAGTTCAGTGACACAAGTGACAATTGTCATTATGATGATGGTAAGAAGTTCAGTGACACAAGTGACAATTGTCATTATGATGATGGTAAGAAGTTCAGTGACACAAGTGACAATTGTCATTATGATGATGGTAAGATGTGCAGTGACACAAGTGACAATTGTCATTATGATGATGGTAAGATGTGCAGTGACACAAGTGACAATTGTCATTATGATGATGGTAAGATGATATTGATGTCAACAAAAAAAAGTGGAATAACACAATGTTAAAACTTAGACATAGAAATGCTGGGACATAAGTGAGGTGGGCCAGTAATCAGACCCAGTAGATTTAGTGGCTAACTGTCATCAGACTATCAGTGGAATTAGTTGCTGACTGTTTTTGAAGAACAAAATTTCTTACCCAGACACAGTGCCAAGAAGGAAGCCTTCACAAATTGTCTGAAAGAAAGTATAAAAATGATAAAGCATTTAAAATATTACTAGCTGATAGTATAACATTAGCTAACAGTTTAGGAAGGACTGTTACAAATAAGTTTAAATGGGACTATGCAGCCCCCCACACCCCGCTCCCTCACACACACACACACAAGAAGAGGGAGGGATACTCACAAAAACAAAAAGTAATACAAAGTTCATAGGTGACTGCCTTCTGAAATCCGGGCAACATGCTAGTACTATGATGATGACAATTGTCAAGACACTGTGAACAAAAAAAAAGGTAAACCTTTATTAAAATGCACAGCAAAACATTAAATGTGGTTAAGATTGAGTGTTCGGAGATGCTCTTGACTGATCTGAAACATAGAATTGATTGCTATTATGCCCTTTGTACTGACGCAGGGCATTGAGATAGAAACTGATATTGGAGATCATAAGGGATTTTGTTAAGTTTTTTCCAGTAGAGTAAGTTACGGTAAGCTACTGTTGTGAGGGTAAAATAGAAGGAGCTGGAAAAAATATGAGGTATAAGCAAAATTTGAATAGATTTTTATCTGAAAATGGAATGATTTCACACATTCTTCACATTCTTTATACAAACAAAACAAAAAGAGAGTATGAAATGATAAATACAGTCAAACCCACTTAACTCGAGCTCGGTTAACTCGCCCACCCCATTATGTTAAATGTTATATATTGTTATATTTTTTATTGGAACCGCCAAATTCTCTCTTTGTCTTAGCATTTTCTCGTCTTTTAATTCGATTTTTTTAAGTCGCCGAAACCTCATAACACGAGCACAAAAAAGGGTCAAATTTACAACTTAGCGCTGGTTATCTCAATCCCCATGACCAATCGCCAGCTTTTGAAAATGTTAGCTATGATTTTTTTATAATTAAGGGAAGGGACCAATTTTCTGCCTCACCAGGGTCTGCTGGTGACGTCACAGCCTGCTTGCTTTTAGCTCTCAGCACTGTGTTGCTTCTGGTACTATGGCAATCACCAGCTTTTGAAATTCTTAGTTATTTTATAACCAACAAGGCCACACGTCAAATTTCAGCCTTGCATGGTGTGCTGGTGACATCACAGCCCGCTTGCGTTCAGGCCTGTGTTGCTTCTGGTACTATGCCAATCACCAGCTTTTGTTCTTCTTAGTTATTTTATAACCAACAAGGCCACAAAAAAAGTTTCAGCCTTGCAAGGTGTGCTGGTGACGTCACAGCCCGCTTGCGTTCAGACACTTTTCAGAGCTGTGTCAGAGTGAAATGACTCGCGAATTTTGTGTTTGCAATGTTGGAGAATATAATAAAAGTTAGCAAAAAGGGGGAAGTATCCAAAGTTACAGTAAAAACCACAACGGGAACAAGATTATGCAGTTAAGTAAAATTATGAATTTGGTTAATTCCATATGGAGCCAACGTACCAAATCTTTTTATGAGTCTATTTTCCATGTGGACTCTATCATGGGTATTGCTTGCATATAAAATACCAGTTACTGCAATATCTGATATGCCGTTATGGTCAACTTTGGATACTTCCCCCTTTTTGCTATATCCTGTGTCCATGTTTGTTTTTGTTTTTCCTTTCTTTTTATTTAACATAAATATTTTAAAATACAATATTTTTTAAGAATGTTATTATTACTTATGTAAGTATTGTAAGAATGTATTTTATGTTGTACTGATGAAGGCATTAGCCGAAACGTTTACTGTCGTATCAGTCTAAAAATAAAGCTCAAATTTATTGTTTTCATTGCACAATTTGTTTGTGTATTTTGTATTTTACGTTTTAAAGAGAAGAGTTCGCTCTGTCATGAGTCATATAGACTTTGTCATTTCTAAGACCGGAAAACGTCATAACTCATTCGGTCATTGGGCTATTTTTAGATTCAGGTCAAACATTTCTGAAAGATTCATTACAACAGTGTATTTTGATACTCTGATCTCACTAAAAACGATATTCTAGGTGCAATTGTTTTGCAAAAAAATATTTCTTTACACTTAGTTTTGCAGCTGAATAAATTATTTAAATTCCGAAGACTTAAAACTTAAATAAATAATAAGCCTAAACATTTTTAAAGATGAGTGTAAGCGGTTGTTCGATAGTCGTAACTACGGTAAACACTAGCCCTAGCGTAATAGTAGTCAATTATTAACAAATATATTTATTTGAATATTGATTGTTTTCCTTGGTCCTTAAACAAATAAATGCCTTGGTATTTATTAGTAATAAACTTACACTAAAATTATGACTTTAATTATAATTACATCATTAGTATTAGTAGTAAATAGCATGAAATAATAAAGTTCAAGGACGAACGAGCAAATGAACTAGAACTAGAGCCTCAGTCAGAGCCGAGTCACTAATTCATTTACATAAATCATACTCGCAAGGACGTTCCATTTCGCCTAATATAATATATCACATAATTTAACATTATATTGATATTTCGTATATTCCGATACGATTCTTATTAATCGTCCCATCACTAATTAATGCACAACACGTATATAAAGAAATTTCAAGCGCATGTTAATATTTTGCCGCCATATTGGTTTTCGTTTTAACTCGATCATCGGTTATCTCGATGCCACTTTTCATACCCCAACGCCGTCGACTTAACAGGTTTCGACTGTAATTGTAAAAAACCAAAAAAAACAACAAAAAACAACTCACAAAGCCAAAATCCACATCCATGGATTATCTCTTGAATAATCTTTGATTGGATCCCTGCAATTAAAAAGAAATGCACTTTACTGTTACATTTGCAGATATATTTCGTTTGAGATTGAAAAGAAATAGGTAAATTTTAAAAAAAGAAGCCAAAAATGAGTCTTGCTCTCCTTTCTTAAATAACAAGTTTATCAGACA
This sequence comes from Ampullaceana balthica, assembly GCA_944989445.1. Classification (NCBI taxonomy): domain Eukaryota; kingdom Metazoa; phylum Mollusca; class Gastropoda; family Lymnaeidae; genus Ampullaceana; species Ampullaceana balthica. The sequence goes on along the minus strand of CALYLW010000300.1, from coordinate 862,637 downwards.
CTTCAGGTATCAATTGCTGTTGGAATTTTTACTTTAAAAAGAAAATGCATTGTATTTTTTTAAATTTCTAAAATATGTTTTACATTGAGTAAGGATGCAACCAGAAGACAGGGACACAGGAAATTGCAGCTCCAAACACACAAATATTATTACTTACACAAAAATAAAAAGTGCTATCATGGCAGTTGTTATTCCGATTTGAACGAAAAGTATGGAGTAAACCTTTCGTATGAAGCCTGACAATAAAATGTTGAAAGAAAAAGTTAGTTTAAACAAATTAAAGAATAACTTAATTTCATTGGAATTGATTAATGTATAATTTATAAAAAAGTTTAAAGTCTTACATTATCATGGATAAAAAATGCAGGGTGATATTTTCATCACTTGCCTTTTTAATCAGTGTTTATAATTATTATAATTAAAACTGGATTTATACATTAATTTCAAGGACTAAATAGGCGTATTTACTAAAAATGCTATAAAGATACTCACCCATTCGGACAGCCTTTTCCCCAAAGGAATATTCATCTATCAAAGTTTCTCCGTGCTCAGGATCATACATTTTGAATTAGTGTTATTTGGTTTTTCAATAAGTCAGGGTGCGTCAATTTGAGTTTGATTGTAATCTCTCTGTAATAAAAGGGAACATGTTTAATGGGTCTCTAGTTATAAGGGGATACTCATGACCTGTAACTGTAACAATGCTCACAAACTTTTTATTTTGTGTTGTTGATTGAACACAATTTTCAGGTGAATTTACAATCTAATTTACAAATTAATTAGCAAAAATGTTATAAATTTTAATAAAAATCAAGAGAGAGACATTAAATTTGTATCTTTTATTTTTAATTATTTCATGGGCCTTTTAACAATAGTAAATAAAAATGGTAATCCTGCAGTTTTAGCACGTAAATTATTTTGCAGAGAATCTTAATTTTCTTGTGAGAACTTTCATTTTTAATTTACTAAATGCATTTATATATGTTATATTTTAGCTATTTTAGCGCTAATTTATTAGGCTTTTCAATTTATAAGGCTTGTTTCAGCCCTTGACGCTACATAATCGGAGTAGGATACATTTGTATATTTTAAAAAAGTATAATTTTCACTATAATTTTTTTTCAACAAGCCTTTAAATATATTTATACAAATTCAAAATCTTGATATACTTTATACATTTCTTGTTCGTTGGTTTGTTTATTGGATTATGAATGTCTCTTGAAAATTTGATACCGATATCTCTAAAATTACAAAAGTTGTGAGAGAAAGAGTACAGAATTTTGAAATTTAGGTAACAATGTAACAAGTTTTGGAATAAATTATATATTATATAGGTTATATAAGGGGCAAAAAAAATTGACAAAAAAATTCATAACTGCACTTCTATAAAAGATAGAAAGACAAAACAAGTGTTTTTGAAAATGTCTTAGCAATCCCTTTAAAATGATATATATTATATTATTTAAGCCTATTGGACTACATTTAAATTTTCTGTCAAAGTACCTATAAGTCTTATTAATTTCTAAGGCTTTTTTTCAGACCTTGAAGCTACATAATCGAAGTAGGATACATCCATTTTGTTTATCTAGCACCCTATTTGCCGGGTTGTCACAGTAAGATGCCAAATGAAATTTTCTCACTTAAAAACATTCTCACTTAAAAACAAACAAAAAAAGAATCAATCTAGTAAAGAAATAAAAAATGAATTTGTCTTTAAAATATTTATTTATCTCAAAGAAAATTAAAATAGCGGAATAATACTTATTAAAAAACATCTTCAGTCAGTAAATTTATTTTAGCATCAGTCGTTCCAGGTAAAAAATATCTGGCAATCAGGGTGATAGATAAACAAAATGGATGTATCGTGACCAGATTATGTATCATATAATAGAGCCGAAAAATTGCTTTAGAAATTAATAAGACTTAAAAATTATCGCTGTAAACTGTAATTGTAATAATTTAATGTAATTTGTAATAGTAATAGTAATAGCTAAAATACAACGTCAACATATAATAATTCATGGTAGACATTAGGACAGACGTCCGGAAGTATTTCGGAAGCATTCTGTAGTTTATTTATTATTTTTTAGTCTACTTCCTGTTTCACAGCTGCAGTTCTCAATTATTTAAAAATGTACCCCTTGTCTACATTTTTACTTATTGTTATAGGGCCTCAAACTATATAAATATTTAAGATAGAACACTATCCAGTGAGTCTAAAATTGTCGTTTCCGACAAAATAAAATTGTGTGTGTCTTCTAACCTCGATGTTGTTTGTTTATTGTGTTTTTAAAAATATTTGTTGTTATTTTTTATTAAATAAATAGGCTATTTTGTTTAATTTTTAGAATGATCATCAATATCTCTCTTTCAGTAACAGTCACAAGCAATGAGTAATATATGCACTTAATTTGTGAAAAATGCCAGATTTCTTATTTTTAATAATAATAATAATAATTATAACATACTTTTTCCACAACTTATACTTATAGTAAACAAACCAAATAAGCTTTGGAAATAAAAACAAACAGAAAATAATGTAATTTTTAAAATCAAGAATTTTAGAAATATACATCCAGATATTCGCATGGAATAGCAAAATGTACCGTGTGCATAATTGTTGTCATTGGCAACTATTCATCCTTCAACCTCATTTTGACACTACTACTATTGCCTTGTTCTCATTGTTTCATTCATAAAAAGTGCCGTGTTCAAAAGCCATTTAATTTTAACATAGGTTACAATTAATTATGAGTCAAAGTTGTAGGCCCACAAGGAATTCCTAATTTTATTTGTACATGTTATAGTATAGAGGACAGTTCGTTTTGTCATGAGTCATTTTAAAATAATTGAGAACTGCAACTGTGAAACAGGAAGTAGACTAAAAAATAATAAATAAACTACAGAATGCTTCCGAAATACTTCCGGACGTCTGTCCTAATGTCTACCTAATTCATTTATAATCATTTAATTGAATAAATTAAAAACGTAAGTTCTCACGAGAAAATTAAATTTTTGCAGTGAAATAATATACATGTAATGTAGTATTAGTAATAGTCATAGTAATAGTAGTTAGTCTAGTATAAATTATATAAACTATAACTATAAATAGTAGTCGTATTAGTCATTAGTAGTATGAGTATAGTATCAGTATAGTATGTATGTAGAACAGTGGTTCTTAACCGGTGCTCCGCGGAGCACTGGTGCTCCGCGAGGTAGTTTCAAGTGCTCCGCGAAATTTTGAGTTAAGTTCGGATCATAATGTTAAAAAAGTATTTTTAATTCCCAATTCATTTTTGGTTTTTACAGTAATGCCCCATAATGGACAAATTTCTTATCAAACGAAAAGCGAATGATTCGGAAGAACAAAATACTAAAAATGGACCGAGTACAAGTGGAAGCGGTAGTAATACTCTTGCTGCACATATTGTGTCTGATACAAACGGTAGAATTAAAAGAATAAAAATTAATCGACAGTATTCTGAAGAATAGTTAAGTTTTGGATTTACATACATTTGTGAGAAAGAATATCACATTCCACAATGTATTGTATGTGGAGAAAAATTATCCAACAGCACGATGGTTCCTACCAAGTTGAAACGTCACTTTTCTACAAATCACACCAACCTTGCTACAAAAACTAAAGATTATTTCAAACGATTGTTAGATACGCAAGCTAAACAAGTAAAATATTTTGAAAAAACTGAAAATTTCCGATAAGGCACAATTGTTGTCATATAAGGTTGCTGAAATGATTGCTGTTCAGTTAAAACCACATACTATAGCAGAGTCTTTAATTATACCTGCATGTTGTGAAATGGTTAAAATTATGTTTGGCGATGAAGCAACAAAGGAAATAATGAAAATTCCTCGTTCAAATGATACAATAAAAAATAGAATTAAAAATACGTCGGATGATATCGAGAAAACAGTTGCCGATAAGCTTTCCAAACGGCATTTTGCTCTGCAAATTGACGAGTCCACTTACATAAGTGGACAAGCTCATATACTAGGGTTCGATCGTTTCATTCATGAAAACGAAATAGTGAATCAATTTCTATGCTGGCTTGAGCTTACCGAACGTTCGACAGGACAAGATGTCTTTGATTCTATTTCTTCCTATTTCGAACAATTCAAAATATCATGGGAGTTGTGTGTGGGAATTTGTACGGACAGTGCTCCATCAATGGTAGGCTCTTTAAAAGGGTTTGTGACTCTCGCCAAGAAAAGAAACGCCAATATTATATCTACTCACTTTTTTTTGCACAGAGAATCTCTGGTGTCCAAAACATGACCAGTAGCATTAAAACCTGTGCTAGACAAAGTTGTAAATATGGTAAACTTCATAAAATCGAGACCTTTGAAAATACGCGTCTTTAAAAATCTTTGCATCTCTATGGAAGCCAAGTACGAATCTTTGCTTTTGCATTCTGAAGTGATATGTTTATCCAGAGGAAAAGTGTTACGTCGTTTCTTAGAACTGAAGGATGAATTGATGACCTTTTTCCAAAATGAAAATATGGATTATTTTGTGGAATATCTTCAAAATGACATTTGGTGTGCTAAATTGGCATATTTAGCTGATATTTTTGATTATTTAAATTGTGTTAATACCAGCCTTCAATGAAGAATAGAAAAAAAATTTAACATCGACCGACAAATTGACAGCCTTTTGGAAAAAAATTATTTTTGGAAAAATCGTTTGTTGGAGAAAAAGAAAGTAGATATCTTTCCTTCTCTTAATGATAACACTACCGACGAAATTATTTCAGCAGTAAAAGAGCATTTAACTTTATTAGAAGAAAAGACTGAATTTTATTTTCCATCAATAAACGTAGAAACATATGACTGGATACGTAATCCCTTTGCCACGGTTGACACATCAAATAGTAAGTTGTCATACCAAGAAGAAGAAGAATTAATCAACCTATCATCGGATCGGACACTTAAAATAAAAATTTTCCGAAATGGTTCTGGGGGAATTTTGGATCTTTGTGCAAGAAGAATACTCAGCTCTCTCCATGAAGGCACTTAAAATCTTGTTGCAATTTTCAACATCATATTTGTGTGAACTCGGTTTCTCGATAGTCACCAACATAAAAACTAAAAAACGAGCAACACTTACTAATTTGGATGAAGAATTAAGGGTAGCTATTTCTAAAATTAGGCCTAATATCACTGAAATTTGTAAAAACCGTCAAGCTCAGGTTTCACATTAAATCATTTTATTTTTCTGAATTAAATTTTGCTCAACGTTATTTTTTACTTATTAAATTTATGTTTATTAAACATTTGTTTGTCATGTTATAATTTTAAACTCTTATGTTATAATGTTTTATTTTCAATAAAAGTCGTACGTATGTGTATTTGATTGTTTTTTTTTACTCCTCGATTTTGGTGCTCCCCAAATTTTTGTCATGATCAAAAGTGCTCCCCGACTTCAAAAGGTTAAGAACCACTGATGTAGAAACTGCAGGATTACCCAATATTGTTACTATATTGAGAACAAATATGAAAATCTCCTTACTCATACATCACATAGATATTAACCTTCTTACCAGAAAATCAAAACTGATGTCAGTGATGTCAACGATGCAGTATTTTCCAAGAAATTGCTCGAAAGGGCAGAGAACCCGTAAAAAAACGTAAACTCGTAAATGTTTACTATAATACATAAAAACCGGAAACCTTACATCATTACAGAGTTTTCTAAAAATCCTGAAACTGTAAATTATGGGATTTCCCGAAACAATTTATATTTATATAAAGAGTAAATAGTATTAGAATTCAGCTGATAGTGGTAGCTTTCAAATTAATATATTCTAATTTTAGCCAGGGGTAAGCCATATTCTATTCTACATTATATTAAATTAAGAATGAATGGGCCATGACCTTATCTTTGACTTTGTGACATGGACGACATGGTCATAAAAAAAAATATGGTCACACTCACCCAATCACAATCACTGATACTGATTGAGATTGACACTCACTCTCACTCACTGCAGTCTGCAGACACTTTAACTTTAACTTTACTTTACACTTTACTAAAGTAACTTTACAGTACAGCACTTTACATAATCATTATTTATTTTTAGGGCTGCTGAAATTATCGATTAATTTCTTGATTAATCGTTACAAATTTTATCGATTAAATATCGATAAAAATAATTTTAATCGAAAAAATTCAATTAAAATATTTAAGAAAATATTTATAATATTTTTTTAAAATTTTAGTAATAAATTATTAATAACTAGTAACAAAGCCCGCCCAAGAGGAATAAGTGTAGGGTGACCTGTGAAGTTCATGGACGCTATGTTTTGGTAGTTGCTGAAGCGTTTTCAGGACATTGTCGTCGCAGGGCAAGGGATGTGGACAACAACAACAACAAAATTAAAAACAACAAAAACAGCAACAACAAAAACAACAACAACAAAACAAAAACAACAACAGCAAAATCAACAACAAAACAGCAAAAACAACAATAACAAAACAACAACAAAACAACAACTACAGCAACAACAACAACAACAAAGCAACAACAAAAAACAACAACAACAAAACAATAACAGCAACAAAAAACAAACAACACTTAAAACTCTTGCCACTACCCCCCAGGACCATCAAGGAAAAAGCAGAATTGTCATTGGAATAAGCGGCAGGCATCACTTCAAGATGGGAACAACATAATGAATTATGACAAAAAAACTGCACCAAAAATAACTCGTTTTGAACCTCCGCGTAATATGTAAATTTTTCTCCGCTAGTGATTGGCTGTAGGAGTCATATGTGTTTGAGGGACCAATCGCTATAGATGACGGGACAGAAAGGACAGAAACTTGCCTTTTATTATATAGGATTTATATATATTTTTTTACGTACAAACATCTCCCGCGTAATATTAAATTTTATTTTCTTAATTTATTTTGACAGTCAGACGTCAACTATAAAATGGCTGACAGCCAGAGCCGTCTTTACACCATTTTGGACCCCCGGGCAAGAAATAGTGTTGGGCCCTTCCCCCGCAGGAATAAAAAATGAATATACATACATAATATATATAAATAAACATATTCCCATGGGGCCCATATGCTTGTGGGCCCCCGGGCAAATGCCCAACGGGCCTATGCGTTAAGACGGCCCTGCTGACAGCATCAGCGCAGTTAAATTTAAACATATCACAAGAAAGTTGAGCAAATATGTTGTTTTTAAGCTAACTGCGGATGGCAAAGTCGAAGATGGTGAAAACGTTTACTGTGTCCACTGCCATAAACAATTCTCTTTTAAAGGATCAAATACATCGCTGACGTACCACCTTCAGCACAAATCAAGTATCAACACATTGTCATGAAATTTAGTTCAAAATATTCTTAATTTTCAATGTCCGTGAGAAATGTTCAGTTTAATGACGTCATAAATTTCTATTTTTGATTTTAATCAAAATTATCGATTAATTAATCGATAATTTTTCAAAAGTTAATGATTAAATTTAAATTAATCGATAACAGCCCTATTTATTTTACGTACCGCTCACAATTCATAACTTGTAAATGATAGCGTATCAGTGTGAGACAGGTCACTGTCACTGTCACTGTCACACTAAATTTACTAAAACTAAAATGGAATGAGTAAAATTCAGACTTGATTTGACTTGTCTTCATAATTCAGTTAACTTTGACTACTTTGAGACCTGCACTAAATATGCATCTTCAGAATGTGACCCATACACCAAAGAAAACATTGATAAACTAGACTTGAACAAATTAAAAAAAAAGAGCTGCCAGATTCTTAACTGATAAATATTCAAAACTGACTAGAGTAATAACACTATTATTTAAATTATTAAACCTTGACTTGAAACACTAAAGGCACAGGCTAAAAAGGATAGAAGAACAAACTAGTAATTATACATACAGCAATTAATTCAAACTTGTAAATACAACACAAAGATAATCTAATAAAACCCTCAAATAGACATCATAGGGATAAAAACACTTTTTTAAATTCAATTTTCAATATGCAAGAACAAACACATATTAATTTTTGTTATTCCTGTCGGAATTTGGACATGGAATGGGTTGCCTGAGTAAACCAGGAAAACCATTATTATTATTTAAAACTCTAATAAAAATGCAAAACTAGACATGGATAAGTGAAGGAAGCAATAATCTTATGTATAGAATGAACATCTTTTTACTGAGCCTTATTGCATTCTACTCCCTCCTCCCATCCTTTATCATCATTTTTAATATGAATTTTTAAAAAAAATGTTACATACATTTTAAAAATTAAATTTAACTTGTGTGAAGATAAGAATTAAAAAAGTATTTTCTTTATGAAAATTACGATTTTGCAGCTCAAGTCATTTTGTTTTCCATTTTTTTTCACAATTTCTAATTGCTAACTTGAAGTGGAAGGAATGGCCTCTGGTGACAGCAAGTTTCATCCTGTCAAAAGCTCTGAACAGTTGGCTGACTATATCATTCAGTAAGTGGGAGAAAATACTAAACACACAATAATATTATCAATAAAAATTACCTCTGATTTCTTAGAAAAATTATCAATTCTTATTTATCATAATTGTCTATACTATGTATTTTTTAATCATCAATTCACCATTCCATATTGAAAATTAGTTTCAATATTTATTGCTGTAAAGGAATTACATTCATTGGAAATAATCTATGGGGCAATTTTATCATGGTAGACCATTTGCAAACTAAATTGAAATCCATGTACATGTAATTAAATTTTTTAAAGGATATGCTTTTCTTTATAGTGAAACATCTACTTTTTAATTTTAAAAATTTAATCAGGATATTTACATGGTGTACTAAAGAATGTTTTTTGTTATCTGAGATGAAGTTGTAGATAATAACTACTCTGATGGGCTGAAAAATTATATATTTTTCTAATAGAGAAGGTCTCATCAAGCTACGAAATCCTCACATAAATGAGACAGATGAAGATGTTTTATATCACATAGCACTTAGCAACAAATCACATGATTTAAAGGAAATGTTTCAAGACATTAAAGTAAGCTTTATGACATGGATCGTTAAGATACAAAATATTAAGACAGCCCCTAAGCTGGATTTTACTTCTAATATGTCTTTTTCTTTTTTTTCTAATTGAAAATGTACTGCTGACATGTATTTTATAGTTGCTCCTAACTTACTTGGATAGCGGCTGGATAGCGAAGTCAATTGTGCGCTCACCTCACAAGCTGAGGGGCGTGGGATCTAGCCCTTGTTAAAGCCACAATAAAAATGTTGATGAATGACTATCGCTAAAAAGTCCTCAGCTGACCTGGAGAGGAGATGGGCGCCGCCAAGGTCTACCAAGCCCCGAGAAAGTTCTAATGGAAACATTAGAACCCCCTGCGACCACGAGGTTATGGGACACACACAAAAAAAAATTACTTGAGTAATCTTTCCCTGCTGTGACTAAAAAATTATGTAAAATTAATTTTTATTCAATGTGCGGGTTATTACTGAGTGAAATGGATCTAATTTATTTTAGTCAGCTTTTGTTAATTTTTTATGCTTTCTTCAGTTTGTTTGTTTTGGCGGCTCACCCACCAGGATGCAAAAGTTTGCTGAATACCTAGTTACTGAGCTGAAGGTCAAGATTCCAGCTGGACAAACCTTGTCCAACATTGCTCAGGGGTCAGACCGATATGTACTTTACAAAGTTGGACCTGTGTTGTCAGTCAGTGTAAGTCAAAGAGGGGATTATTGGTCACACAATATAATCATGGCAACAGCTACTTCATATTTGCTTGATGTGAAATCTGAGCATTCAAGATAAAATAATTAAATATGAACTTCATTTATTTTCCATAATTATGCAAATATTTTTTTTTAATTGTAAAAATGACCCCACGATTACTGTAAGCATACAGAAAATGTAAAATTCCACTAAAGATCTATTTGAAGTTAAACTGATGGTTATTTGATGTTAAAAATAATTTTAAGACTTAAGTAATTTAAGTGGAAACATTTCAGCTACTCTTTTTTTTAAAATAAATGTTTAATGAAAATTTATTATCCTCATAAATTATCTTCATATACTTTAAAGTAAAGCATCAATTGATATCTACTTTTGAAGAGTGCTCTCAAAATCATTAACTTTTATCTTTACAGCATGGCATGGGCATTCCATCTCTTTCTATAATCTTCCATGAAATAGTGAAACTGCTTTACCACGCAGGATGTAGTGATGTCATTTTCTTTCGTATTGGGACCAGCGGAGGTTTGGGTAAGTGGCAAAGACAAAGACGGCTGGAATAAGAAAAATAAGTTTAAAAAAAGAATTTAAAAAAAAAGTATTTTCTAAGAAGAAACAAAATACACTTGAAAGAAGATAAGCAATGCCTTTTTTTTTAAATTTTAAAAACTATGAATTATAATATTACATTTTAATTATTTATAATAATTAAAAGTGACTGTTTGTAAGAACTCTACATTAAAAGATTCTCTTACTATATTATGAGCCAATGCCTTAAGCATTGTAATCAGAACTTTCCTCCCTTTATTTAATTAATTACTACGGTTTGTAATAAATTATTTTAAGCAAAATCTAACTGTATTTATTTGACTCAATTTGAGTGGGTCTGTCAGCATTAAAACAATTAATCGATTAGTTTTTTTGGCTACCCTCTGTGATGTTCCATGGGCATACACTTGGAATTCTCTTCCAAGCAGCTGCGTGAACCATTCATCTAATGCATGTTACACATGTAAATATTTATTTCTGCAGGCCTAGAGGCTGGCAGTGTTGCCATCACAGAGCAGGCTGTGGATGTTATATTAAATATTTATTTCTGCAGGCCTAGAGGCTGGCAGTGTTGCCATCACAGAGCAGGCTGTGGATGTTATATTAAATATTTATTTCTGCAGGCCTAGAGGCTGGCAGTGTTGTCATTACAGAGCAGGCTGTAGATGGACTATTAAGACCTTACATGGAGCTGGTAAGATTGCATCTCCATTTTTTCTAAACTATCCAAATACGACATTACGAGATACATTACGAATCTTTAGGATATGTCCGAATCTGTATAAAAAATTACTTGGATGTCACCCACTTTTATCTGAAAAAATGGTGGCTGTTTTTTCTCGACTCTTTTTCATTATGATGAGTAGAGATTCTGATAGTAGAGATTCTGATAACAGATGCATTAATAAAATATTACGAAACAAGCAAATGCTTACAATATGAACAATTGTTTTCCTTTCTGATTTACTGTTTATGGTAATACTAGCGTATCACCTGTCAAAAATGACGGAAGTTTTCAGCTGAAATCTATTTATTTTATAAAAAATGCACTTTTTTAGGGTGCCTACGGCGCCGACCTTTTCAAAAGCCCAACTAACTTGTTCTTGTTTGATAAATACGAAATATTAAACTTTCTGAAATGTACACAAAGTATTTTATAATAGGGGTTGTAGGGCGCCTACGGCGCCCCCTTTGTTTTTGATTTTATAATTAACCATCATCAAATCCTCTTTTTACATTGATCCCTTTTCCAAAATTAAAATACATGTATGAGCGAAAACAATGACATCATATAATATTTTTTCACAGCGCATCTTTAATTTGCACACCTTTTGATGCATTGGTGCAGTAATTTGGTTTTCCCTGCTTTCTAAAATTAGTAGCGTCACGGACAGACATTGCAAATTATATTGTTTAATTGTTTGCCATGTTTAATTAGGCAAACCATGGCAGTAGCAACTAATATTGAAATGTTATTTGTGTAAGTAGTCTTAAGATTTGAGAAAGTGTATCAATATTTTGGATAGTGGCCATGTAATTGTTTACTTTAATAACAGTCCACACTAGGGATGGTGCTCCAACATCCTTCAAATCTAGACCAAGAGGTCACAGAAGAGTTGCTGGCCCTAGCTAGTCCAGAGAAAGATGGCTACTGCACTAGTATTGGGAAAACTATGTGCACCCTAGATTTTTATGAAGGTGAGTCATGAATCTGTTCATAGGATAAAATTAGTAAATATTTCTTCGTTGTTCATTCTGTCAGACTACTGGCAGGATGGGGCAATGCTTTTAAAAACATTGGTATTTAACTGAAATTCAGATATCCATTAGTTTACCAATGTTTTTTTGCTTGTTCTTTTAATGTTACTCATAACTTTAATTTATTTAGATGCTTTGAATTTTTTCATTTTAGTACATAACTAATTTTTAAAATTAAATTAAAAAATAGCAAAACCAGTACCTAAAACTAAAACTCTTTACAACTAAAAATACAAATGTAACAACTTTTAGCTTTAGAGCATAAGCTCCATTTTGTTTTTCAAAATTCTAATATTAAATGTCTTTTACTTGTAGAAAAATGATAGTTATTTTATAATTTTATATTCACCATCTAATTTCTGTTTAAAAAATCCTGAAATAAAAAATTGTATTACTCTTTAGGGCAAGCCAGACTGGATGGTGCTTTCTGCGATTACAATGAATCAGACAAAATGGCTTTCCTGAGCCGTGTTTACAACAGAGGGATTCGTAACATAGAGATGGAGTCCCTGTGTTTTGCAGCCTATTGTTACAGAGCAGGCTTGAGGGGTAGTCTTAAGTTTAGATAAATAATTGAAACTAAGTTATGTGGAGAGGTTGTCTTAAGTTTAGATACATTATATTATTTTGAAACTAAGTTATGTAAAATTCCTTCATTTATAATTATTGTGATTGGAAATTTGGTCCAGAGTTTACATAAAAAGACTGAAATCTTTTAGCCTTAATATACAGTTGTTTTATTTGAAATTTCTTTTCGTTCTTTAAGGGGCAGTGGTCTGCGTGACCCTGTTAGATCGGCTTAAAGGTGACCAAATAACAACTCCACATGATGTAATGGAAGAGTGGCAGTCAAGACCTCAAAGACTTGTGTGTTCATACATAAAGCGCAAACTAGGGCTTGAGTAATGCTCACTTTGCCATCAGTGACTTGGACGTTTAGAAAATCATAGAAAAATTCCTTCCTGCTACTTGTTTTTTTTTATATATAAAATGTATATTTAACTTTAACAAACATTTACTATAAGAAAAAATGTGCTTTTATTATAATATAACTGTATAAATTATTTTTTAAAAAAAAAGTTAATTCACTATCTGGTAATAACTATTACTCATCATCTTCAATGGTGCTACAGCCCTTGTAGGCCTCTAGCCTGATCCACCACAGCACTGTCCAGACCAATGGTGCTACAGCCCTTGTAGGCATCTAGCCTGATCCACCACAGCACTGTCCAGACCAATGGTGCTACATCCCTTGTAGCCCTCTAGCCTGATCCACCACAGCACTGACCAGACCAATCTGTGGCTATTGGTCTACATGCAGACTCCAAACTGATATTTTTTAACGTTGACATGTACTTATTTTACTTGAATTTCTCATTACAGTTCATCTGATATGTGATGATTATATAACAATAAAATGGGAGAGCATCTATTTTATAAACATTTTGAGTTAGATGTTTTTATTCTCTCATGAAATGAAAATAAATATTGATAAATTGATTGGTCAAAAAATCTACATCACAGAAACATTCGCGTGGCCATATATTGCATATTAGCCACATCCATTTATTATTTTCTTCTCTACAGATACTCAGTTTACCATACTGTAGATGTACATACATTTCTATTTTTTTTGTTCAATTGTTGCTCTTGAATTTTAATGCATTTTTGGGAATTGTTATTCAATGAGGATTGTATTATCACAAGACTTATTATTATATTTGATTGTATTATCACAAGACTTATTATTATATTTGATTGTATTATCACAAGACTTATTATTATATTTGATTGTATTATCACAAGACTTATTATTATATTTGACAATCCATGCTAAACAATTTCTTTTAAGTTTAGTAATAACTAAAACTCATCAAATCATAATTTCGTTAACTTTTTAAAGTTTAATTTGATTCACATATTTTTTGTGAAGCCAATTTTGAATGTATAGTTTTTTCTACAAAGTAAAAAATGTTTTTATTTAAATATAATCTTTTCAAATAAATTATATGAGTGTTTGTTCACCCTTGAGCTAGTCTGGTGAATTAATTTGAGATAATTTGTATAATCTGTCAGTATTATTAGTTTTAAATACTTTCTTGTCCTATCAAGTCAATTGCTTTGCTTTTACATGTATTTTCAATTTACAAAAACTCAAGTTACTATTCTTGAAAATGGATGAAGATTATCGGATTACAGTGTATTTCCTTATTTCTAATGTTAATGGCATGTTACTGTTAAGCTTGTCTAGTATTACACAGTTTGAGAAAATAAAATTAGTTCAACTCATTTATTGTTAATTTTGTGCTTAATACTATTCTTTTCTTTTTTAATGACAGGCAAACCAATATTACTTTTTGCATCCATTGTTATTGAAAGATTCCTTCCAAGTACCCTTAGTTTATTGTTAAAATATCCAGATTGAGCTCAGAGTGAAACAGTGGTGCACAAACAATCAAGATAAAATCCTTGTAAGTCACAAACAATCAAGATAAAATCCTTGTAAGTCACAAACAATCAAGATAAAATCCTTGTAAGTCACAAACAATCAAGATAAAATCCTTGTAAGTCACAAACAATCAAGATAAAATCCTTGTAAGTCACAAACAATCAAGATAAAATCCTTGTAAGTCACAAACAATCAAGATAAAATCCTTGTAAGTCACAAACAATCAAGATAAAATCCTTGTAAGTTTGCATTTTCAAATGGTATTAATTTTATTTCACATTTGCATGGACAATCTCAATGGGCAAAAGGAAAAAAATAACCACAAAAATACTTTAATTCAACAAAAAAATGTTAGAAAATTGAATAAGAACCAATTATAGATTAGCATTGACATCTTCCTAAATTGTCAGATCTAGATCAACATTGACATCTTCCTAAATTGAAAGGCAATTAACCAATCAACCACTATTTTCCTGATGAACTCTTGTTTTGGTCAGAGGTGATACAATACAAAGGCTTCCAATAGTCTATATCCAGGGTCAACAAGTACAATAGTCTACTTCCAGGGTCAACAAGTATCCCTGTAGTGGGAAGTTCCAGACAAGATTGCTCTAAAATATGATAGGATCTTTTCTTACCACCTTGACAGATGTGTGTTCAGATCTTTGTCACAAGCATGTATGAGCATCTAGTCCCTCAAATAAACAAGGGTGCATGTCTGGTGAAAATGTCTCCCCATGATGCTATCTGGCTTGTCCATCTTCATCTTCCTCCCCTAAAGTGGAGAGTACCCCCATGATGCTATCTGGCTTGTCCATCTTCATCTTCCTCCCCTAAAGTGGAGAGTACCCCCATGATGCTATCTGGCTTGTCCATCTTCATCTTCCTCCCCTAAAGTGGAGAGTACCCCCATGATGCTATCTGGCTTGTCCATCTTCATCTTCCTCCTCTTCCTCCCCTAAAGTGAAGAGCACTCCCATCCCCTTTTGTTGTGATTCTAAGCTTTGATCTGCAGACTCTGCGGGAGGTAACTCTAAAGATGAGTTGGTGATGTCGTCTGATTCCTGCTTACAATCCAGAAGGGCTGATTGGCTATCTAAAACCTCTGGCGGGGCAACTTTTTCATTAAGGCACACCTCAGACTTTTCACTTTTGATCACATCTTTGACGTCCGACTGCTGAGTCTCATTGACAACAGCCAGGTGGTCTGTTTCCTGAAAGTAAGAGATTGATATTTTCTAGGAGAGCTTAGCTGGCAAGTTTTAGGAGAGCTTAACTGGCAAGTTCTAGGAGAGCTTAGCTGGCAAGTTCTAGGAGAGCTTAGCTGGCAAGTTCTAGGAGAGCTTAGCTGGCAAGTTATAGGAGAGCTTAACTGGCAAGTTCTAGGGGAGCTTAACTGGCAAGTTCTAGGAGAGCTTAACTGGCAAGTTCTAGGAGAGCTTAGCTGGAAAGTTCTAGGAGAGCTTAACTGGCAAGTTCTAGGAGAGCTTAACTGGCAAGTTCTACAGACTGGCCCTGTGTACAGCCATAAAAACCCGGATCCCTTTTCTCTCAATATTGAACTGTTCTTTATCAATGTCAATAAAGAAATTTATTTGATGTTCAAATTCTTCATTTAGTAGGTTACATGGTATTATACACGAATATTCTCTTGCAAGGGCATGCAACTCATCAACGCGTTCTTTTATTTTGTTTTATAATTCCATTCATGGATAAAAACATTTCTCATTGTACTTCTTGCTCTAAAGATAGAGCCACGTCTTCTGAATTTCCCCCACTCATATTTTCTCCTTTTAACTCGGCGTTCAGTTGATATTTCCAACTCTCTATAACAGCGTTTTGTATTAGCGCATCTCTTTGTTCCATGAAATGGGTTTGCATTAATTTTAAAAAGAGACGGGCTCCCATAAATTGAGATATCATAGAAAAGAAAAAGATCGCATTGAACTGAGTAAGATTCCAGCATCTGATCTCGTTTTACTAGTTACTTCTTCAGATGTCAATTTTTGCAAGACGCTTGAAATTTTAAAGTATGTCTTTTTCAAAATTATTTATGCTACTTTGAAGTTTATTAACGGAGAAATTTGAATGTCTTCATGTTCTTGCCACAAATCTAAATAATTTCCCATAAAGTAGACGAATTCAAATTATTTAAACAATACTTTAATTGGATAAGTTAAATTTTTTTTAATGAATAACCGTATTTTAATGAAAAACACAAATTATATGTGTGCTACATTAATGCAATAAAAATATTTAATTTTGAGTAAGTTATCTTACAATAATTTTCTAAAAACTGAAACAGTAATATAAAATACTACTTGCAAGTTATACACAATGTTTGAACCACCATGTTATGTAGGTACTTGTTAGCGCATCATTCTGCGCATTTCGAAATTTCACGCAAAAACTTTCGTGGCGATATTAATAGCACATATTATTCGGCCCACTGGTGATGTTTTTTTGTGTTGTGTTGTGTGTGTGTGTTTGCAGTTTTCTTATAAAAGCGCCATCTGTGACGTATACCGCTTAATTAACCGTTTTCCCCTTGGAGTCGCCGCTATCGGTAGACCCTTACAGTCGCCGATTTTGGGTTGTTTCGTTGCAGAGCCGATCCAACTTTTTAAGTAGCTATTTTATACTATCTTTAACTCTCACATAGAAGAGCTATAAATTCACTTCCTTTTACTTTTTATTTGATTATTTTTGGAGAGTCTAGGTTTTTTGGTAAAATTTTGAAATTGGTGGTTTTTGTGCAAATTTTTTCCCAAATGGATGATATTCTGTGAATGTTTAGGGATGCTAAAAGGTGCAATTATTAGAGAGATAATTAAGATTTATGGTGTATTTCTGGATTTATTGAAAGTGAAAGTTGTTTTATGTTCAAATTGACGTAGTTTGACCTCAGTAACTGGGATATTGATACTGAAATCTGATTAAAAGTCCGATGATGCTTTAGGCTTTGACAACATAGACAAATAGGTCCAAACAATAGGGCCAGTGGCAAAAATACCACATATGTTTCTTGATTATGGATTTTATTGCAGATTGTGCACTAAACATGAATTAGAACCATTTGTAGGCAGTCTGTAGGGCACATGAAGCTGTTTATGGATGTAATTTGTGCCAAGTTAGACTTTATAAAAGAAAATATTTCTCACTATCCCATGCAGACTTGATGCCAACTCCTGTCACCAGCACTTCAGGGCACTTAAACGTTTTTTTTTCATTTTTTAAAAAGGGTGTTTGCTAAAAAAAATTCTGTCATCTGATACTTTGTCCATATTTCTTTTATTTAAAAAAAATTGACTTTAATTGCTTTAATAGTTTTATTTTTGTGAATTTTTAAAAAATGTATGTTTGCGAATATGACGGAGTTATGCACCTTTTGTCAAGGAAAGCCTGTGTGTGGCTTAGTATTTGCCTAAGGGCGAAAGGGTTAAGAAAAATAGATACCTTTTTTGAGCGATTTTAAATTTTATAACGGTTTGCGTAAGTTAAAACAACCACTATGTAATCAAACAAATGTTGTGGGAATCCGTTAATTAAGTCTCGAAATTAAGAATATTTTTGTTTCACCTTGGTTTTCCCATTTCAAAATAAAAAAGGGCGGTTGTCGGAAATGACTTTACCTTTCAAATGCCGCCCCTATATGTGTGCCGCCCGGGGCGGACCGCCTCCCCCCCTTAGCTACGCCACTGAGTAAACAATCAGCACAAGCGGTCATTATAATGATAGGATTTCAAGAAATGCATGCAGCAATCTGATTAGTTGGTAAATAGATCGGGCCAATCTTCTCCATAGGGTTAATTGACTAATTGTTGGTATAAGAACATACATAAACTCCAACTTACTTGAATTATAGGAACAGGTTGATGTAAAGAACAATATTCTGAGTTGAAAATTGTTGGCACAGGACGACCACATTGGCTGTCAGCAAAAGGACATGGGCGGTAGAGCACTTGGCCAGGATCATGCAAGACATCTGATTGTATTGTTAAAGAATTCTCTCTTTTTTCATAAACAATGAACAAAAAATGTCAGTTTTATATTGATAAAGAGAACTTACCAAAAACATATATATATATATATAAAATATTTCATACAAAAACTTTGCCTTAATACAATTGGAATGATATAACGTGTTCCTTAAAACAAACGACCTCAAACAAATTTTACATAAATGTTTAAAGATTTTGAGTAGAATATAATTAGTATTTAGGTACAGGATGTCAAATTCTGATTATAATATATATGACAAAAGGATACACCTTTGACAGAACTTGCTATATGACAAAAAGATACGCCTTTGAAAACTTACTAAGGGGAACAACAAAGGGATACGCCTTTGATAGAACTTGCTATATGACAAAAGGATACGCCTTTAACAGAACTTGCTAAGGGGAACAACTCTGATTATATGACAAAAGGATACGCCTTTGACAGAACTTGCTAAGGGGAACAACTCTGCTGTTACACCTTAATCCTTCATCCATAAAAACACATTTTGAAAAATGGGGCGCATGAAAGCTGCCGCCTTCTGTCACCTGCATGCGCCTCTCTGTTGACTGCTTCTGTAGTAGAGCTTCCTGAAAAAAGTTAAATTTGTCTTAAAACTTTTTTTTTCCCCACAGGATAAAACATTGAAATGTGTTTATGCAAGGGCGAAATTAGTACCAGTCTCAAAATTTGACTGTATTTCCTGTATTGGCATAGTGTTAGTACCTGTCTCAAAATTTGAATGTACTTCCTGTATTGGCATAGTGTTTTTATAGTTATTGCATCACTGAGATTTTTAAAAAACTTTAATTAACAGTAACAAGTATTGGTATTAAATAAGAACTTTAACAAATAATGTAAATTCCAAATAATTTCAGTAGCCCACAATGACTAGCATCATTTCAATTTATCAATATTATCCCACTTGTTTGCTCAATTATGTTTTGGTTTTTGAAGATGAAATTGTTAATAGAAGAATATAAACTTATTTTGACATATGAAAACATAATAAAATGACCTGCAAATATGATAGCTTTTAAAGACCTATTATTCATATTCAAAATATTACAAATTTAATAAAATTGAGATGACTCATGCAATTCAAATCAAATACATTAATATTATTTATGCCTGCATTTGCTTAACAATAATATTACCTTGCCATATTTTTTGTGGTAGCGTTTCATAGCACTAAGTTTGTTGTAGCGTTCTCTTTGATGAGGATCTTTCTTGTAAAGTTTTACACTTCCTGGAGGCAATAGTCCAAACATGTACACATTTATTCCTAAGCATTTCATTTTTATTAAAATGAATAATTGTGTATGATAACTTATACTTATAATGGAACAAGGGATGTGCTCTTAGTTAAAATTTCCTGTTAAAATTAGAATCATACCACCAACGACGTAAAAATATGAATTTAACTTACCTAAGACTTCCTTCTCAGATTTGTAAACTTGTAAATATTCCCTCCGCTTGCTAAACAAGACATGCTTCAAGCGCTTGAACTGATCAATGTACAGAGCTTGTAGCCTGATTAGTTTATCCCTCAAAATCTGAGCCACTTCTTCCGTTGTATAAATTCCAGCATATCTAAGAAACACATGTTAAAAAGGTCAGCTGCCAGCCGACTAGATTTGAAAGTAAGGCAAACATAATGCACCAAACTGTTACTTTATTGCCCTGTTAGCACAGACTCTTGTCCAGCATTATTTCCAGTACCACCCATTCTTTTCAGTAGAACTTCTGTCATCCTAACTTCTTTTATCCTTTACCTTTTGTTTTACTCTCTTTCAACCTCCCTATAGATCCTTTCAAGAATTTTCAGCAACAAGTCTGGTTAATGTTGAAGATAATTCCTTTTAAATATGCCCTTAAATCTTAATGTCTAACAAATATTAATTTGTTAGATAGTTAGGGCAGATTTACAAGATATATTTATGGGCAAACAAAAGAACAGAGCCAGGTTCTAATGGAGGAAATGATAGATGGCTTCCATGGCTCAATCCCTACAATCAAGATTGTTTGATAATTATCATTATTAAATGTATATGCAGTAGCCATACCTGACACTGGCTTACTATAACAGACAGATGACACTGGCTTACTATAACAGACAGATGACACTGGCTTACTATAACAGACAGATGACACTGGCTTACTATAACAGACAGATGACACTGGCTTACTATAACAGACAGATGACACTGGCTTACTATAACAGACAGATGACACTGGCTTACTACAACAGACAGATGACACTGGCTTACTATAACAGACAGATGACACTGGCTTACTATAACAGACAGATGACACTGGCTTACTATAACAGACAGATGACACTGGCTTACTATAACAGACAGATGACACTGGCTTACTATAACAGACAGATGACACTGGCTTACTATAACAGACAGATGTGGCTTACTATAACAGACAGATGACACTGGCTTACTATAACAGACAGATGACACTGGCTTACTATAACAGACAGATGACACTGGCTTACTATAACAGACAGATGACACTGGCTTACTATAACTATAACAGACAGATGACACTGGATTACTATAACAGACAGATACTAAAATATTAAACTATTACCCATGTGTAAAACATAACATGTAATTACTGTGAGAACATACATGTTCTTATGACCTATGTGTGAGAACATACATGTTCTTATAACCTAAGTTGGCCATGAGTTAAAGATATTTGAAGATTCTGGGTATTGAGGGCAATAGATCTATTTTAGGGGGTGAATGATTCTCCTCTGTTTGTCATTTTACTTGAAAGGGTCTCAACAGCTTAAACAAAACAAACTAAAAATTCACACAATCATCTCTTTTATCTTCTTCCAATTTTAAGTAGGGAGGATAACTCGGCTCCTGATTAATTTCAGATCACATTCACAATGACTATATTTAATCTATAAAAACAATTGTTATGAAATCACTTACTTTAACATATTCAACATTTAAAACTCTAATAAGAATGCAGGACTAAACACAAACCATAGATAAGCGTAGGACGCAATAATCTTCTGTATAGAAGGAGCGTCTGAAACAGATAAGATTCACATTCACAATGACTATATTTAATCTATAAAAACAATTGTTATGAAATCACTTACTTTAACATATCTTCTTGATCACTATCAATACTCTCTGCATCACTGTCACCATCATCTCGCCAAGCTTTCTCAACGAGGGCTGCTTCCATTTCTGAATCACTGGAACTGGCATATTCTGTAAGTCAAACAACAAGGACTTTTAAGACAAATTAAATAATATCATACAGATAAAGTTAAAGCATTTTAACAAAATTAGCATTTAATAAATAAATATTTTGGCATTACACATAAGCTTTTAAGAACTCCAGAATAATCAGCTGATATGACCAGTGGTTCCCTACTAAATTGATTTGCATATCTAACTTAAGAATCATATTCCTACCCTATGTATCAGAGGTGCCATGAACTTGAACAGACTCACTGAGAAGTGGAAGCTACTGCACTTGACTAAGAGAATGTTAAGGTGTCCATTTATGTATTAAAACATATTACAGTACTGACCAAGCTTGTCTTATTTTAAACATATTACAGTACTGACCAAGCTTGTCTTTTTTTTTGCAGCAGCAGTTTGCAGTGACCTACATTTTTCCTGTGACACCAGAGCATATTTTTTCACCAGTAGATTTTGTTCCCCTCAAACCCAAGCGCATCTATTTGCCACAGGGAGGGGTATCTAACATAAGCACAAAAGCCAAGAATACCAGGATATTAACTTTACCAGCAGTCTTGGGCACAATGTTTATTTATACTTTATTTTGTTTTTGAAAGAAAAAAGGGCAGGCTACGCTGGGCAGGACAATTAGATAGATGACAGTGGAGCAAAGAGGGTTGGTGCACCACCAGAATTCCAGAGGAAAACTGCTCAAGGTCATTTTTTATCTTCACCTTCACATACAGCAGCTTCATTGATTTTACTGATAAAACTTTATTACTCAAATCTATCTTTAGAATCTTTTCTAAGACTAAGAGTAAGCGGAAAAGAGGACATCCAAGAAACACTTGGCGCCGAGAATTGGAGGCAGACATCAAGAGAATTGGCCATGACTGGAAGATCCTGGAGAAGCTGGCCCACGATAGAGATGCCTGGAGGTCTCTCGTAGGTGGCCTACGCCCTTGGAGGAATCGCAGACGCCGACCATGATCGGTGGATGCCCCTCATGAACAAGAAGGCTCAACAAAACAAACACTAAATGCTGTATTGCATTAATGTATGAAAAGTGTGAATAAAATACATTAGTATTTTAAACACCCATATCAATTCCTGTACAGATAATTCTCTACATTTTATCAATTGTTTAAAACAAAAATGTTACAAAACAACTTGAAAACTTATCTAATTTTATCTCATTCCAAAATAATGTCTGGGCCGCAGGAAATAATTTGAAAAATAATAGACGCTACTGAAGCTATACACAGCAAAAACTTAAGTTGGTATCAGAAGGGTTAATAGAGGCACACAAAATTTTATAGGTTTTCTTCATTAAAAAAATGAGATGTTCTGGACTCAAATATATATGACAATGCTAGTGAATAAGATTTTGATAACATGTGTAAAGGTTGGGTCCCTACCAAGTGCCTTGCTGGCAACACTGTCGCTGTGAGTCTTTCCTCTGCGGTTCTCATTGTTATGAACATCTGCAGATCCTGAATTCATCAGCACCAGCTCCTCCAACAAGCTTTCTGTGCTCTCTTTAGGGCGGCGTTTCCTAGAGAGACGTTGTCGTGCCAGAAGAGCTTTTTTAGCATGTTCTGCACAATACCTGAAAAATAATTGAATATTTTGTTCCATTAAGTTTCATTTCCTTGTTTGGTAGTAAATATCCTACGAGAACATACCGATGTCATAACAATTAAACATATAGTTTACCCGTGTCTAGGTCACTTCATTTTATATAGTTTACATTTTTTCTACCATGTTCCGACATAGTTGTTTTAAAAAATAACAGACCCATCTTTCCTCTCTTGTTTTGGAGCAGCTGTGGGACAGCGTCTGCCAGATTTGGTCATGTAAGAGCACTGTTTAAAGGGTGCAGCTTTATCTTCCAGAATATGACGAATGCAGTACTCGTACCCATCCACAGCGTTTTGCATGCAAATTCTGTGAGTGTACTTGCAAAATAATCCTTCTTTGTTTAGATTTTGAACTTTGGCTGTTTTGACAAACTGTGCTTTCACCGACCGATTCATGGTCTAAACCCTAAAGTTGGAAAAACAATAATTATATGTTTGTCATCCAATAATTGTCCTTTCTATGATCATGATACTTTAATTTAAACCTGACAGCAATGTCTAAGCCTTTATTTTAAACATTTCTTCCTCTAATAGCCAATCAATATTCATATTCTATTTAATTAGTATTGGAAATCATTCTATGGCATAATAGGTTATAGTCTATAGCAGACAAGGGGCCGTCCATAAAGTATGTCACTCTCCGAGGGGGGGGGGAGGGGGTGTAAGAAAGTGTGATACTTTGTGACAGGGGGGAGGGGTCAGGCCATGTGTGATGTCACACATTTATTTTTTTAATAATTTTTTTCTAATTTATTTATATCTTATCGGAATATAACAAATATCAATACAATGTTAAATTATGTGATATATTATATTATGCGAAATGGAACGACCTTGCGAGTATGATTCATGTAAATGAATTAGTGACTCAGCTCTGACTGAGACTGAGGCTCTAGTTTTAGTTCATTTGCTCGTTCGTCCTTGAACTTTATTATTTCATGCTATTTACTACTAATACTAATGATGTAATTATAATTAAAGTCATAATCTTAGTGTAAGTTTATTACTAATAAATACCAAGGCATTTATTTGTATAAGGACCAAGGAAAACAATCAAAATTCAAATAAATATATTTGTAGGTACTTCATAGTCGTTCGCGCATCGTTCTGCGCATGTCGAAAAAAGTCGCAAATATTGTTTCAATTTGTTAATAATTGACTACCATTACGCTAGGACTAGTGTTTACCGTAGTTACGACTATCGAACAACCGCTTACACTCATCTTTAAAAATGTTTAGGCTTATTTATTTAAGTTTTAAGTCTTCGGAATTTAAATAATTTATTCAGCTGCAACTTCAATAAGCCCGTAATAGCTTTTTACCCCGGAGTTCGTTTTTGTTGTGTTAGCGACGGTGACTTCAAATCGCTTTCTCCCTATTCCGGTATCTAAATAATATACACGTCATCACTGTTAGTCTACTTCGTCTACGGCTAAGGAATGCTTTTTTTTTCTTTCTTTTAAATTTTAATTTGCTTAGTTGTCGAGGCACTGTACGGTCAAAGGTCACGGCTATTACTACAGCGCTCTAAGTGAACTCAAAGGGACGGGGCAAGTTACGGAGTTTTCTAGTTAGGGATAATGAGGGTGGGGGGGGGGAAGGCTAGACAGGTCTTTGATGTTTATATAAAAGGAAGCCTCTTGCTTTGACATACCAATACAAGACCAGCGCGTAGAGACACCTTCCCTCCCCTCCCTTACTGTTATACATCTACAGTGGGTTGGGGGGAAGGAACATTTTTCTTTTTAAATTGAGTCAGAGCGTGCCTTGGTAAATGGCCAGTGTAACTCAACCCCACCTAAACCCCACCCTATTTTGGGTGGGGGGGGGGATCGTCGTGTACGCGGTGTATTTCAATAATTCTGGCAAGTTGACGAGTGAAACATAATATGGTATTTAAATAAAATCAATCTTATTATGACTGTTTACTCCGTTTTATCAGAACTTAGTCGGTATATTAGCTTATTACCCGGAGTTAATGTTATGTTGTGTTACGGCAGAATACTAGAGCCAACACGCGAGCGAACGTGACATCAAAATCAAAGCGTTTTCTTAATAATAATAATATTCTGGTCTATAAATATAAAAATACACGTCATCACTGTTTGTGGAGTTCGCTGGTGACTGATTTTTTTTATAAAAAATGTATTCGCTTAGTTACCGAAGCATAGTACCAGAAGTAACAGCGCTGAGCAAGCGGGCTGTGACATCACCAGCAGACCCTGGTGAGGCAGTAAATTGGTCCCTTCCCTAGGTTATAAAAAAATCATAGCTAACATTTTCAAAAGCTGGCGATTGGTCATGGGGATCGAGCTAACCAAGTTAAGTTGCAAATTTGGCCCTCTTTTGTGCTCGAGGTACTAGGTTTCGGCGACTTAGAAAAATCGAATTAGCCGATGAAAAAATGCTAAGACAAAGAGAGAATTTGGCGGTTCCAATAAAAAACGTCGAGTTAGTGGGGTGGTCGAGCTAACCGAGCTCGAGGTAAGTGGGTTCGACTGTAATATAATTTAATTTTAATTATTGAGATTTCTTTCTTTTGATTACTTTATTGTTTGTCAAATGTGTATGTCCACATCTTTGTGAAAAGAAGAGGGTGAGTGAGATTTAACAAAAAATGTTTAACAACAAACGTTAAAATAATAATAATAATAAATTGATTATTTATATAGCGCTGTATCCCAGTAAGGAACTGGGCTCACAGCGCTTTACATGAAAGAAATAACATACTTATAAGTATTAAATTAACTTTCATATCACAACAAACACAAAAAATTACAATACATTATACATAAGCTACGTTAATCATTTACAAGAAATGTTGTTTCATCAATTTTAAAAATAAATTGTGAAAAGATGTGTCTTAAGTGCAGTCTTGAAAGACTTGGTTGTTTGAATACTACGTATGTGTAATGGTAGAGAATTCCATTGTTTGGCTGCACAAAAAGAGAATGACCTTTCACCAAACATTTTGGTGCGTGTCGTAGGAACAGAGAGAACGCGTGTGTCTGCAGAAGATCTTAGCTTGCGAGTGGGTGAGTAAATTTTAAATAAAAGGATTACATCACCACTATTATTAATTTTAATTCTAAGGTAAGTATCAGTTTGGACTTAGCATGATACAAAACTTTTAATTATGCTCTTAAAATTAATTATTTAATTTTAATAGTAATCCACATAATAATATAAATAATAAATTAAAATGAAAGTAACCAAGTAACCCAAATATAATTAAAATACTATCAACTAATACTATAAGATTTTATACTAGAAAATTAATACAGAGAACCCACTTAACTCGAGTTCGGTTAACTCGCCCACCCTATTATGTCGACGTTTTTTATTGGAACCGCCAAATTCTCTCTTTGTCTTAGCATTTTCTCATCGTTTAATTCGATTTTTTTAAGTCGCCGAAACCTCATAACACAAGCACAAAAAAGGGTCAAATTTGCCACTAAACGTTGGTTATCTCGATGCCCATGACCAATCGCCAGCTTTTGAAAATGTTAGATGTGATTTTTTATAACCAAGTGAAGGCATAAAATTTCTGCCTCGCTGGTGACGTCACAGCCCACTTGCTCACAGCGCTGTGTTACTAACTTAAATCGCCAGCTTTTGAAAATGTTCTTATCGATAGGGCTGAACCGATCAGTTCGGCTACTCGACATCGGCCGATTTTTGTATACTCTGAGCTACTCGGCAATCGGCCGCGTAAGTGATGCCGAGTATTACGTAATTGCTCCAATAGTGGGTTCGACTGTACTAGGAAATTCTTCAGTAAACGCCACTGATTAAGAAGAGCTCTTTATTTTGAAAAATGTGACGTAGTACGCAAAAATAATGCTATTGCCGCATATGCATAATAAAAAATGCCATGACAGTTTTTGCGTGAATTTGCGACATGCGCAGAAGGATGAGCTAACGAGTATTATCTTCTTCTTATCTATACAGACGCTCCTTCTATGCAGAAGATAGTTGCGTCCACAGACCATGACCTGTTGGCAAGTGATGCAGCACTCACAGGCCACGGCACGGCTTTGTGGGTTCCATGCATTACCCAACCGCCTAACACTACAACAAGTGTTAGGTACCCATTCGGAGCGGGGTGACTCAGGGACGCCCTAGGCCCCGGGAACATTGCCTTCACACGGATTCGAACCCGTGACCATCGGTACGACAGTCCAGTGCGCTGCCACTCGACCACCGCGTATTGAAGTACTTACCTTAAACATAAACTGTGATTGGCTGACCCTAGCGAGGGTTAGTCATGTTTAGGGTTGTTAATTTCATGTTTTTTTAGCAAACGGGTTATTGATTATGTAACTCTGATTTTAAACCCATTATCGTTTTATAGCTGACTTCATTCACAGAAATTAGGGGTGTATTGGATTTCGCCTGTGGCTCCTGTAAATCCGGAATCCTGCCATATTTACAAATCCGGCTCTGGCAGAAATTTGCTTCATAAATCCGACTTGCCGGGTTTGCGATAAAATATATAATATATATTAACTCATTAGCTCCTGATGCGACTAAATGCGTCCTTTTAGGGGTCTGTACGGATGCGCCCAAATGCGTCTTTTCGTCTAGCGACGTACTATCGTATTTTTAGTTTAAAAATAGCACGAAATCTCGCTTTCCTCGAGACTTCCGGCTAATGCGTGATTCTACGAGATTTCAATAAACATCACCGGATGTTTTTATCTTCTTTCACTTTCGATCCATGTGTGAATTAGTTTGATGCGTCTATATGGCGTATGTATTCAGCCGAGGTGCCGAAAATCGCGTTATCAGACTTCAATCCTCATTATTTCGCAGTGCATGTTATATTATTATTAAACTTAATTCATTTCTTGATGCATTAAACATTTTATTTTTTAAGATAAATGAATATCTTTAGAAAATGAAAGAATTTCTCTAATGGAATCAAAAGCTTAACGAAGTTGCTTCCCTTTTGTCCGGAATATGAAATAGATTTGGAAGTAGCCCTTCAGGAGCTAATGAGTTAATTATAGCTCCGGCAAATCTGGAATCCGACAATTTTTACAAATCCGGCCGAATCAAATTCGATTATCGGTTATCTAGTATATGCCTATAAAATATTAAAATTAAGAAGAGTTTCTTAAGATAAGATGGTAATCCTGCAGATTTTACACGTATATTATAATTTATTATTTCAAAGCGAAATTTAATTTTCTCATGAGAACTTACATTTTTAATTTATTAAATGCATTATTATGTGTCGTATTTCAGATATTACAGCGCTAATTTGTGAGTCTTTTTAATTTCAAATGCATTTTTTCGGCTCTATATAATACATAATGTGGTCACGATACGTCCATTTTGTTTACCTAGCGAACTGCTGCCAGATGTTTTTTACCTGGCTCGACCCATGCTAAAATAAATTTACTGACTGAAGATATTTTTTAAAAAGTATTATTCATCTATTTTAATGTTCTTAGAAGATAAATAAATATTTTAAAGACAATTTCTTTTTCTTATTTCGTTACTAGATGTTTGATTCTTATTTTCTTTGTTTGTAAGTGAGAAATTTCCATTTGGCATCTTATCGGACAATCCGGCATGTAGTTTGATAATTTAAAAAATGGTTGCATCATCATCAGACTATTTACTGTTGAGAGCCGAAAAAATGGCTTAGAAATTAGAAAGACTTACAAATTAGCGCTGTAATAGCTGAAATACAACATATAATTATGCATTTAATAAATTAAAAACGAAAGTTCTCAAGAGAAAATTAAATTTCGCTGTGAAATAATAAATTATAATATACGTGTAAAATCTGCAGGATTACCGATAAGATATTAAAGCGACTTAGTTTTTTCGAAGTGTCTACTGCTAAAACTAGTCGTAGCACTAGCCAGGAAACTTGAGCAACATCCATGAAAATTAAGGTCAAGGTAGTTGACCCCCTGCTTAAACTAATAATAATAAGCATACAATCAGAATATTGGCCCGATTGTGATAACTGGCAAGATTTGGAATTGATGGTTAGCTAACCGTCTCATCTATCCGAATGCCGAATGTACTATTGAAAAGTATCTTACCTAATAAGTAAACAATATGTGGGATTATAAGTGGTAAGACTGTTAACCACTGTTATCAATGCACTGTTCTTTTTACACTTATTAATGTGTACAGTTTTTAGAAAGTTTTGAGTTCTCTTTAAAGTTGAGGTTCAGGATTAAGTCCTAGGTACAACAACTTTAACGTTAATTTTCAAAAGTAAATTGCGAAACATTTATTGCATCATTTGTCAATAATAATTGTATTTGAAGTTTTATTTAGTCAATTGTTTCACAAATACTTTTTATTATTTTTTTAAAACTTTAATACTTAGTTTTTTGTAATTTAACCATTTTTATTTTTTTTCATAACTGGCATTATTTCATTTTGCGGTGCTCCCCATATTAAACATTCCAGAATAGCGACTTATTTTTAAAACTTTGTTGAAACTCCAACTCAAATTAGGATATTGATTACCTATTTAAACTATTAAGTCTATAACCATTTTTCATGGTTCAGCTACCTAATGAGCGATTTCATAATTAAATATGATGTATTTAATAATGGTCATCCGTATAAATGGAAATTAATAACAGTAAAATAGTCGTGATAAAATATTTCGAAATCTTTCTTCGCAATCACCTGAAGTATGACCTTCGACCTCGCTATTTACTATTATAGGATTGTTTGGACCAACTTTGGAAGGGTTTGTATTCTACATGTTCATTTTAATTAAAATTTAATTTTTTATTCTGTATTAAATGTAGCTAACTTGTTCACTATTTTAATAGCTTTTCAATGTAAGAAAAACACAGCCAAATTTTAATATAGAGTCTATTTATTGTAAAATAATTACACCAAACTCATCCCCACTTATTGTAGGCAGTATATATAGACCTCCGAATACAAACCTAGAATACATGAACAATCTTTGTAGTCAATTAACTTTCATAAAAGAGAATAATAAAAATGCAGTTCTATGGATTATGGGGGACTTAAATCTTCCAGATATAAATTGGAAAAAGTATACAATTGATAACCATCAAACTAACAAAGACATTAATGAACACTTTTTAGTACCCTTTTTAGACACTATAAACAACATAATCATAAACCTAGAACAGATAGTAAAAACAGCAACAAGGAAAAATAAAACACTAGATTTATTCCTAACAAATAGACCAGGACTAGTGTTAGACTATAAAATAATTCCAGGACTGTCCGACCATGATATTGTTAGGGTCACCAATACAATAAAAACTAAAATTAATAAGATACCTAGAAGAATAATCTATCTTTGGAATAAATGTAATTCAATAAAACTACACCAATCAGCGGCTAACTTCCAACAAACTTTCCTAAGTAAATTTAACACAAATAGCCCAGTAGAAGAAATTTGGAAAGATATAAAAACAAATCTAAAAACTATAATGGATGAGAATGTTCCAACAAAACTAACATCAAATAAAATTAACAAATGCTGGTTCAATTCTAGATTGAAAAAGCTATGCAAACTAAAAGAGAACTTATTTAAGAAATATAAAGCTACCTATTCATATAGGATACACAAAAAATACTTAAAGATTAAACACTTGACACAAAAACTTAGTCGAAACCTCCAAAATGAATATATAAACAATGTAATTACCAAAGATAACAATAAAAACTTATGGTCCTTTATCAAATCTAAAAAAATGGAACCTTCAGGAATAGCCACACTAAAAGGCTCAAATAATAAAACCTATAATGATAATGAAACTAAAGCTAATATCCTTAACACATATTTTGCATCATCTTTTTCTGCCTCAGGCGACAAGGAAGTTTTAATAAATTTAAATAAAATGGAGGAAATAGGTAACATAACTGTAGATGAGATAGGTATACATTCACTCCTAAAAAACTTAAAAATAAACAAAGCTACTGGCCCAGATGATTTGCCTGCAAGATTATTAAAAGAACTAAGCAATGAACTGTCCCCAATCCTTGTAGTTCTCTTTCAAGCCTCTCTAAACCAGGGTAAAGTGCCCCAGGATTGGAAATTAGCTAACGTAACTCCACTCTTTAAGAAAGGGGATAAATCAGACCCTGGTAATTACAGGCCTGTATCACTTACTAGTATCACCTGTAAATTACTAGAACACATAATATATAGTAGAATAGTTAACCACCTTGACAAATATAATGCCCTATGCCCACATCAACACGGCTTTAGAAAAAACAGATCATGTGAAACACAATTAATAGGTTTAATAGATGAACTATCAAAAGGCTTGGACAAAAATGATCAAATAGATACAATATTACTAGACTTCTCAAAAGCATTTGACAAAGTTCACCACCTTAGTTTACTTAAAAAACTTAACTACTTTGGAATCTCAGGTTCCTTACATCACTGGATCCAAGACTTCCTTTTGGGCAGGGAGCAAACTGTAATAATTAATGGATCTAAATCTGCACCAATAAAGGTTAACTCAGGAGTTCCACAAGGAACTGTGCTAGGTCCCTTACTCTTTTTAATTTATATAAATGATTTACCCAACAACATCTCAACAGGTACAAAAGTTAGGTTATTTGCTGATGATTGTATAATCTATAGAACAATTAAATCAGAACAAGATAGCAAAATTTTACAAAAAGACTTAGATGAATTGATAAAATGGGAAACTAACTGGAGTATGTCTTTCCACCCAGAAAAGTGTCAACTGTTAAGAGTAACAAAGAAAAAGAAACAAATAAATTCAAAATATTACATTCATGGAAAAGAACTGACCCAAACTAAAGATGCAAAATACTTAGGAGTCTTAATAAATGAGAAACTATCATGGAATCCCCATGTCAATGAAGTTATTAAAAAATCAAACAAAACCTTAGGCTTTATAAAAAGGAACTTTAACAAATGTAATAGAGATATAAAACTAAAATGCTACCTCACTTTGGTGAGACCCTGTACTAGAATATGCATCTTCTGTATGGGACCCATCCACCAAAGAAAACATTGATAAACTAGAACAAATTCAAAAAAGAGCTGCCAGATTCATTACTGGAGAATATTCGAAACTGACAAGAATAACACCATTAGTTAAATCATTAAACCTTGAAACACTAGAGGATAGAAGAACCAAGAGCAAAGTAGTAATCATACATAAAGCAATTAATTCTAATTTAGAAATACAACACAAAGATAACTTAATACAACCCTCAGATAGACATAAGGATAAAAACACCTTTCTTATTCCGTATGCAAGAACAAACACATACAAGTTTTCCTTCTTCCCGTCCGGAATTCGGGCGTGGAATGGGTTGCCTGAAGAATCCAGGAAAACCAACACTTTATCAACATTTAAATCTCTAATAAAAATGCAGGACTAAACACAAACCATAGATAAGCGTAGGACGCAATAATCTTCTGTATAGAAGGAGCGTCTGTAAGATAAATTATAAAAACTAGCCAATAACCACATTAGCTGACATTCATCGCCATAATGATCATCTGTCATCAGTATCAGTAATAGTAATGTCATGGAGTGATGTTAAGCAGATGCGTAGGGCAGCCTATTTTTACTAAGATCTGGAAAAGGCCGCTTCTGCTGACAAGATCAAAAGCTTTAGTTAGGTCGACGAACGCGATGTATAGAGGCATATGTTGCTCCCTGCATTTCTCCTGCAGCTGACGCAGAGAGAAGATCATGTCTATGGTTGATCTTCCGGCTCGAAAGCCGCACTGTGATTCTGGGAGTACACGCGATGCTAGGGTCTGCAGGCGTGCTAATGCAACTCGGGCGAAGGTCTTTCCAACTATACTGAGGAGAGAGATTCCACGATAGTTGTTGCAGTCACTCTTGTCTCCTTTATTTTTGTACAGTGTAACGATGTTGGCATCTTTTAACTCCTGTGGTATCTGCCCCTGTTCCCAGCACAGAGTGAGGAGGTCATGCAAAGGCTGTAGAAGTATTTCTTTTCCACATTTGAGAACTTCTGGAGGAATTCCATCATTACCAGGGGCTTTCCCGCAGGCTAGGCAATCTATGGCTCTACTTAGCTCGACCATTGTGGGTAGGCTATCGAGCTCTTCCATGACCGGCAGGTCTGGGATATCGTCCAGGGCAGCAGTTGAGACATGATTTATAGTTGCGTACAACTCCAGGTAGTGCTCGATCCACCGTTTGAGTTGCTTGTCCCGATCAGTGATGATTTCCCCTGCTTTTGACATTAAGGGTGCTGTCTTGGAGGTCAGAGGGCCTGTTGCTTGTTTTATATTCTCGTACATAGCCTTTGTATCGCCTCTATCAGCAGCTGACTGTATGCTGGAACTTAGATTGAGCCAGTACGTGTTAGCGTAGTGGCGAGCTGCCTGCTGGGCATTTTTCTTGGCGCTCTTAAGGGAATGTAGAGTTTCTGGGCAAGGCCTGTCTTTATAGGCTAAAAGAGCCTTTCTTTTTGCATCGGTGACATGCTTCATATCCTCCCAGTGGGCCTCAAACCAGTCTGCACTTTTGCGTTCTCTCTTGCCGAATGCCGCAATAGCTGAGCCATATATGGTGTCCCGCAGATGTGACCACTTGGACTCAATAGTGTCTACTGGTGGCATTTGTACAAGAGCTTCTTGTAGTCTCTGGGTGTATTCTGCTGTTCTCTCTGGATTCTTGGTGGAGCAGATGCCTATGCGTGGTTTCCCCTTGTTTTTGTTGCGGTACAATTTCTTTGGCAGTAACCTTACCTTGCTAGCCACTAAGGAATGATCTGTGTCGCAGTCTGCACTGTGGTAACTGCGCGTGAGGAGGACACTGGCCAGTTGTGTGCGTCTTGTGATGATGAGATCTAGTTGGTGCCAGTGTTTAGAGCGGGGATGCCTCCATGACACTTGGTGGATTGCTTTGCAGTTGAAGAAAGTATTTGTGACACATAGTCCATGTAAGCAGCACATCTCTAGTAATCTCTGCCCATTTTCATTTAGCCTGCCTCTTCCAAAATAACCGAGGCAAGTTGGCCAGGCCATGTGATCACTTCCAACTCTTGCATTGAAGTCACCAAGGAGGTAGATTGCTTCATTGGTGGGTATGCTGGCTAGTGTTTGATTGAGATCTTCATAGAACTTGTCTTTTGCTTCTGAGCTCGAGGATAAGGTTGGAGCATAAGCACTGATGATGTTGGCTAATCCTGAGGATGTAGATAGTCGTATTGTTAGTATTCTTTTAGTGCCCTTTGTTGGGGGTTCTATGGAGGAGCAGAGTCCATTTTTTATGGCAAAACCAACCCCATGTTGCCTTGGTGTGTCCATTGGTCCACCCTGCCAGAAGAAAGTGTAGTTGCATTCTTTTATGGTACCACTTTCTGGGAGTCTAGTCTCCTGAAGGCAGGCAATGTCGATGTTTAGTCTGGTAAGCTCCCTGTCAATGATGGCTGTCTTCCTGGCATCATCAATAAGCTGCAGGTCGGCAGTAATGCCTGGACACATAGTCCTAACGTTCCAGCTTGCTAGGCGAAGAGCTGGAGTCTTCTTAACTTTTGTTTTTTTATTTCTAGGTGCAGGATTTACTGGCCTACTTGTTGAGAAGTTCCTCTGAGCTCCATGCACCCAGTGGAGCAGGTAGGCCATGGCGGGATAGCACCTTATTGGCTGGGGGCTGCCCAGCTTGAGGCGGGCGGTAGCGATCCATTGAGACATGGTGATCTCTCCCACCGTCAGAAGCAACCCCTGGCGCCTAGCTCTACGCCAATTGAGCTATGGCTTATAACCGGTAAACTGCTGCTTCCCGTGTTGTGTTCACACCTTGCGGCGATGCTGGAGTGTCATTCTTTTCCATCTTACTCCAGTATGCCTTCAAGAACAACAGCGAGGGGATATACATCCACACCAGAGCTGACGGGAGCTTATTCAATATTGCCCGACTTAGAGCCAAGACCAAAATAAGGAAGATTTTGCTGCGCGAGCTCTTATTTGCAGACGATGCCGCCTTAATATCCCACACAGCAGACGGCCTGCAGAGCCTTGTATCCAGCTTCTCCGCTGCCTGCAAAGAGTTTGGCCTGACCATAAGTATAAAGAAAACCAACATTATGGCACAGTATGCTGCCTCTCTCCCGACTATCACCATTGACGACTGCAACCTGGATGCTGTTGACAGTTTTACTTATCTGGGATCAAACATCTCGAGCACCCTCTCACTGGAAGATGAGATAAGTAGTAGGATAGGGAAGGCAGCAACTGTTATGGCTAGACTGTACAAAAGAGTCTGGTCCAATGCTAAACTCACAGCAAGGACTAAGCTGCAGGTATACCAGGCCTGCGTACTGAGCACACTCCTCTATGGATGCGAGTCTTGGACCACCTATACCAGGCATGAAAGAAGGCTCAATAGCTTCCACCTCAGATGCCTGCGCCGCATCCTAGACATCAAATGGCAAGAGAAAGTCCCCAACACAGAGGTCCTGGCTCAAGCAAGCATGAGTAGTATTGCAGCAATATTAAGCCAAAGACGCCTCCGTTGGCTTGGACACGTCAAGAGGATGCAAACTGGTCGAATACCCAAGGATGTGCTTTACAGCGAGCTGGCGACAGGGAAAAGGTCGGTTGGTCGGCCATGTCTCAGATACGTGGACATATGCAAGAGAGACATGAAAGTAGCCAACATCGATATACAAAACTGGGAAAACCTGGCAGAGGATAGGTCCATGTGGCGGGCTATAGTGAAAGAAGGATCACTAAGAGCAGAGGAGCAAACTAGGGCAGAAGCAGTCGGGAAAAGAGCGAGGAGAAAGGCCAGGCAACACTGCCCCACTGCTTTCGTGTGTGTGTCATGCAGAAGAGACTGCCACTCAAGGATTGGTCTCATCAGCCACACCAAGAGCTGCAAATAATAAAGATAAATCTATCGTCTTTTGTAGACGGACAGATGCCATACAATGTCATTATCAGCTGTACTGAGTACTGACTGTAATGTAACAATACAAATATATGTAATGTCAATGTTGAATGTACCTTTAACTTTTAGTTACTTTCGCTTTCCGTTTAAGGGCTGAAAAAAAGCCTTAGAAATTAATAAAAATTAGAAATTAGTGCTACAATAGTACAATAGCTAAAATATAAACATATATTAATGCATTTAATAAATTAAAAACTTAAGTTCTCATGAGAAAATTAAAATTTGCTGCAAAATAAATTTAATTACATACGTGCTAAAACTAAAACTGCAGGATTACCTAAATTAAAATTTCAATAAATAAATTAAGTGGTGTCTTTAAACTAAACTTACTGACTGACTACTACTTACTTAGTGCTTACTGACTTACTGAGAATGAATGCATATTTAAAAGCAGCCTCTTTACAATAATTGTTGCAACCAATACATTTTTTACTCATTAGACTTGACTTTTATAATTTATTTGCTTTTAATTATCTCTAGTAGGAACCCTGCTTTCAAAAACATAGAACACACGCCTACACAAGATGGATGCTCTATTTATGAGACCCAATTTTTTGAACCTCAGAGCCTTGTTCTACATGGTAACACCCAATGAAACATCATATAAAAAATTTGAACATGTGCCAAATTTTGTTGATGAGGTACGTCTTAAAGGAATTTTAGATGAATTATTGATATTATTTTGCAACAAAATATTGTGATGATGAATTAATTGAATTCTTTTACTAGTGAGTAGACTAGTGTTCAGTGTTACTATAATATACTTTACAAACCAAAAACAAAATTCTTCATGCCCTGACCCCAAACGCCACCACTTTGGGGCAGGTCTATAGTTAAGGTCTTTACTTTCTGCCAACTGAAAGGTTTAATTTACAGTTTCTTGCCTGCTCAGCCCATGACCATGGGATCACTATAATTATAGGATAAACTCATTAAACAGAACAGTGGCCATGGCTAAATGTTGATAAGTTTCCTGTCTATCATAACTGCTTTCCCCCCACTTTTTAATATCCTTTTCTATACTCTATACACCTATAATCTTTACATTTCCCAAATGTCATGACACGAGGCTTGCTGCTTTAGTAGTTATAATTCAGTTGGTTTTTTTTTCTTCTTTTTTTTCCCCCGAAAGAATTATCAAATCATTAGTCTACTACCAGTGATGCTGATGGTTATTACAATTAATTGTGATGTTCCAGTTATTTTTAATATGTTTGTATCAGTGTACTTTTGAGTGTGATGGCTAAGCTTATATTTATAACTTGTGACTATGATGGGAAAGCTTATGCGTATCTACTTCTCTTTATCTCTGACACGAAAACCTCAAGACTTACGATACTATCAACATTCAAAGCTCTAATAAAAAAATAAAAAATACTAGACTGGACATAAATGAAATTATGAATGAGCTTAGGAAGCAATAATCTTCTTTAAAGTAGGAGTGTCTGTAATGTATAAGATAAGATATAGCAGTAGGAGTGTCTGTAATGTATAAGATAAGATATAGCAGTAGGAGTGTCTGTAATGTATAAGATAAGATATAGCAGTAGGAGTGTCTGTAATGTATAAGATAAGATATAGCAGTAGGAGTGTCTGTAATGTATGAGATAAGATATAGCAGTAGGAGTGTCTGTAATGTATAAGATAAGATATAGCAGAATTGCCGTTTATACTCGAGTATAAGTCGACCCACTGATTTGTCACTTGAAAAGTGGAATTTTACATTTCTTCAATGATCGCTAAGATAAACTCATGGCGTTTATAAAATTAGTCACGCGTGTATAAGTCGACCCCCTGATTTTTGTCTTGGTATTTGGAGAAAAAAATTTGACTTATACTCGAGTATATACAGTACTTTAAATTTTTACAATACATTTGGATGGTTTCTTTGTTTTTAATTGATTAAATTAATTATTTATTCACCGAAATTAATTATTTATTCACCAAAATTAATTAATTTATTCACCAAAATTAATTAATTTATTCACCAAAATTAATTATCTATTCACCAAAATTAAATAATTTATTCACCAAAATTAATTAATTTATTCACCAAAATTAATTAATTTATTCACCAAAATTAATTAATTTATTCACCAAAGCCAAAACTATAAAGCAACACCTGAAATTTTTAATTTTTCTGTTGGGTCAAAATTTCAAACCTTAGCATTTGCAAAAAGTCAGAATCTTTATTTGAACTTGGATCACATGTGATAGTAGTATAAAGTAATTAGCCCTAGTCTCTAGCATCCTAATATCTTCTAATATTCCTAATCTTCTGCCTGCTACCGAGGTTTATATACTCTTTACATTATACAGAAATAACACAAGTCCACTGACTTAAAAATCCTTGATTGTCGTTCACCTCCTGCACCCGACACAATAAAGCCAGATATACTTCAAAACTGATCACACACATTCTCACAATGACACAATGTTGTTCTTATGTAACACACTCCCCCACAGACTAGTCAGAATGTGACCTCCATACACCCCACCGCGAATAGCTCACATCAAGGTCATGAAGGAAAATAGGTCATCCGTGACAACACTCACTCTTGAATTTTACAACCCTTTAACTGTTAATAAACTACATAAATTATGCTCCATTCTTAGGCACTTCCTTACGTAACAATCTATATATATAATTCTCTTCATGGGACCATGCCAGGCAAGTAAGCAGCAAAAATATGTGCAACCGAGCATGACGAATGACCCTCGCTCGGGTCAACTAAACACAGTTAACGGTTGGCAAGCGAAGGTAGTGGAGGGGTGGGGCATGTCTTGAGACAGCAATGTTTTTTACATTCACTTTCGAAGTTCCTGCACAGTGTGTATGTATTTCGTAGTATATTGGTTATTACATCCGCCTAACATGCGTTCAAGGTTCAAGCCCAAGTGGCAACATATGTTTTTTTTAATTTTTAAAAATGTCAATGCCTATTCTTTTCCCCCCTTTCTTAGCAAACATAAACACCGCTTCGCATGTCACGGAAAAAAGCTTTGTTCAATGTTATATCAATTCCTTCACCAGGTACCTGTCTGTTTCTATTGGTCGCATATTTCGTTCATGGGCGAAGTTGTTGCTCTCCAACTTGGCTTCATGGCTGTAATATTTGTTTATATATTGTGGCGATGTCCTAAATACTTACCAGAAATGCTTCGGTGGTCCCCCATCGTTCACCCGCGTTGTTCCCATTTGTTCGTGCTACTGTTTGTGTCCGTTCTCCCCCTCCCTTTTTTCTTGCACTATCTATGAGCAAGTCTGCGGCGTATGCTACGCCGCGGGGCGTCTAGTACTAATTGTTCTTGAATGCTTGCTTCTGAAACTACAAGGAAAAGATTTGCCAAGGGTTAACGATGGGATCAACAGCTTGAGTCATGGACTGCTAACAGATTTGAATAAGTAAGTCTGATACAAAGAAGTTTTGCCACTCTTTGATAGAGATTGTATTTCAAAGACACTTTAAAATTTTAACACCCCCCTCCCCTTTTCAAAAAATATATATAAAATAAATTAAAAATAATATTCTGTATCTGATATTCTCAATGATATGGTCTTGTCTTAAGTTCTTCCATGTCACAGCCTCCACTCACCCGACAACTCAGCCAGAGAACCCACTTCCTGGCGCATATTTGGCCCTATTTTGTGCTTGAACATTAGGGTTTGGTGACATAAACTAATAGACATAACTGATGAGACAATGCTAAGACAAAGAGAATTTGACAGTCCCACTTAAAAACATTGACTTCATAGGGTTGCCAGTTTAACTGAGGTTGAGATAACTGAGTTCTTCCGTATTATAAGAGACTAGTGAATCACCCGTCAAAAATGACGGAAGTTTTCAAAATAAATATATTTCAGCTGAAATCTATTAATTTTGAAACAATACACTTGAGAATAAAAATAATGTTGTACAGAACTTTCATTTATTCATTTTTATTTTATTCATTTATTTTCATATTGAACAATTTTATGCGGACGTTCGAAAAGAGTTATTTTTGGTGCATTAATTTGGTGCGCTGCTTTCTAAAATTAGTAGCGTCACGAACGGGACGGACGGACGGGACATACATTGCAAATTATGTCTGTTGATATTTCTCCAAAACTTCTGTTGAAAATGTTCCACTTCTCTAAAACCACCAATAAGATTTTTTGCACACATTCAATTATTTTTAAACTAGTTGATGTGTCTTTAAAAAAAAAGGTTTTCTATGTAAGCTTTTCATCAGAAAAATGATTTTTTTTCTTATTCTTTTTTTTCTTTCTTTTGTAATTTAGGGCTGGATTTATGTATTTATTTTATAATGTGATGGCAATGCATGTCACCATTGAAATCTGATAACATTGACAATGTAAAAACACAATGTAAAAACACCATTGAAATCTGATAACATTGACAACGTAAAAACACCATTGAAATCTGATAACATTGATAATGTAAAAACACCATTGAAATCTGATAACATTGACTACGTAGAAACACCATTGAAATCTGATAACATTGACTACGTAGAAACACCATTGAAATCTGTAGAGTTGATATGCCCATCTCATGTAAATCTGTTTGTACAGGCTAGTGTTCAGAGCCATTGAGTTGGTGATCTATGTGTGGATCTACCATAACTGGCATGTTATAGATCTTCCGTGGAACAATCCCTGGACCTGGATTATAGGAATGGTTTGCACCGATTTCATATACTACTGGTTCAATCGTTTAAGTCATGGTAGGCACATCATATAGGATTTTTATGGTGTTCATTTATTCTGTTACTGACCAAAAAAGTTTATAAATATATTTTTACAATAATGTTAATCTAGTATTGATGTGTATTGATAATAAATATGGTCATAGTCACAGCGACATTTGTATTCAAATAAAATTTACATCATGAATCTAATTTTTGCTTAAATGTTTTGGTATTTTAAAAAAAGTATTTAACGTAACTCATTTATAAAGTAAAAGGTATGAAGAGCTTTGTATAATTTAATCCTTGATTCTCCTGTGTTATCAGAGAGTAACATTATCTGGGCATCTCATCAAGTTCACCACAGTTCAGAGGACTACAATCTAACGACAGCGTTACGACAGTCCCTTTTGCAGAGATACTTCAGCATGGTCAGTTTGAGATAGTTGTTTCCTCATCTCAGCCATCATTCATTGACTATTTCAATTAGTTGGCCGTATAACTTGATCAGAGTCAACATTCATTGACTATTTCAATTAGTTGGCCGTATAACTTGATCAGAGTCAACATTCATTGACTATTTCAATTAGTTGGCCGTATAACTTGATCAGAGTCAACATTCATTGACTATTTCAATTAGTTGGCCATAAAACTTGATCAGAGTCAACAATCATTGACTATTTCAATTAGTTGGCCATAAAACTTGATCAGAGTCAACAATCATTGACTATTTCAATTAGTTGGCCGTATAACTTGATCAGAGTCAACAATCATTGACTATTTCAATTAGTTGGCCATAAAACTTGATCAGAGCCAACATTCATTGACTATTTCAATTAGTTGGCCATAAAACTTGATCAGAGTCAACAATCATTGACTATTTCAATTAGTTGGCCGTATAACTTGATCAGAGTCAACAATCATTGACTATTTCAATTAGTTGGCCGTATAACTTGATCAGAGTCAACATTCATTGACTATTTCAATTAGTTGGCCGTATAACTTGATCAGAGCCAACATTCATTGACTATTTCAATTAGTTGGCCATAAAACTTGATCAGAGTCAACAATCATTGACTATTTCAATTAGTTGGCCGTATAACTTGATCAGAGTCAACAATCATTGACTATTTCAATTAGTTGGCCATAAAACTTGATCAGAGTCAACATTCATTGACTATTTCAATTAGTTGGCCGTATAACTTGATCTCAGTCAACATTCATTGACTATTTCAATTAGTTGGCCGTATAACTTGATCTCAGTCAACATTCATTGACTATTTCAATTAGTTGGCAATAAAACTTGATCAGAGTCAACATTCATTGACTATTTCAATTAGTTGGCCGTATAACTTGATCAGAGTCAACATTCATTGACTATTTCAATTAGTTGGCCGTATAACTTGATCTCAGTCAACATTCATTGACTATTTCAATTAGTTGGCAATAAAACTTGATCAGAGTCAACATTCATTGACTATTTCAATTAGTTGGCCGTATAACTTGATCTCAGTCAACATTCATTGACTATTTCAATTAGTTGGCAATAAAACTTGATCAGAGTCAACATTCATTGACTATTTCAATTAGTTGGCCGTATAACTTGATCTCAGTCAACATTCATTGACTATTTCAATTAGTTGGCCATAAAACTTGATCAGAGTCAACAATCATTGACTATTTCAATTAGTTGGCCGTATAACTTGATCTCAGTCAACATTCATTGACTATTTCAATTAGTTGGCCATAAAACTTGATCAGAGTCAACATTCATTGACTATTTCAATTAGTTGGCCATAAAACTTGATCTCAGTCAACATTCATTGACTATTTCAATTAGTTGGCCATAAAACTTGATCAGAGTCAACATTCATTGACTATTTCAATTAGTTGGCCATAAAACTTGATCTCAGTCAACATTCATTGACTATTTCAATTAGTTGGCCGTATAACTTGATCTCAGTCAACATTCATTGACTATTTCAATTAGTTGGCCATAAAACTTGATCAGAGTCAACATTCATTGACTATTTCAATTAGTTGGCCGTATAACTTGATCTCAGTCAACATTCATTGACTATTTCAATTAGTTGGCCATAAAACTTGATCAGAGTCAACATTCATTGACTATTTCAATTAGTTGGCCATAAAACTTGATCTCAGTCAACATTCATTGACTATTTCAATTAGTTGGCCATAAAACTTGATCAGAGTCAACATTCATTGACTATTTCAATTAGTTGGCCGTATAACTTGATCTCAGTCAACATTCATTGACTATTTCAATTAGTTGGCCGTATAACTTGATCAGAGTCAACATTCATTGACTATTTCAATTAGTTGGCCGTATAACTTGATCTCAGTCAACATTCATTGACTATTTCAATTAGTTGGCCATAAAACTTGATCAGAGTCAACATTCATTGACTATTTCAATTAGTTGGCCGTATAACTTGATCTCAGTCAACATTCATTGACTATTTCAATTAGTTGGCCGTATAACTTGATCTCAGTCAACATTCATTGACTATTTCAATTAGTTGGCCATAAAACTTGATCAGAGTCAACATTCATTGACTATTTCAATTAGTTGGCCATAAAACTTGATCTCAGTCAACATTCATTGACTATTTCAATTAGTTGGCCATAAAACTTGATCAGAGTCAACATTCATTGACTATTTCAATTAGTTGGCCGTATAACTTGATCTCAGTCAACATTCATTGACTATTTCAATTAGTTGGCCGTATAACTTGATCTCAGTCAACATTCATTGACTATTTGCAATTAGTTAAGAATGTTTAGTATGTTATCAAATCCAATAGATGTAAATGACTTGTTCAGACTTTGAGATAATGTTGTCATTTATATTTTCATGATATAAATTTTACAATCCAACATATACAATTTCCAATCCAATTTTACCAAGACCTTAGTAACTTTAGTTTTCCTACAGAACTCATATTAAATGAATTTTTGTAATACAACAATTTCACATGTCCCATCTTTCCCTCCCACAGTTTTTCTACTTCCCCATGGCTTTGTGCGTACCTCCAACAATTTTCTATGTCCATCAGCAGTTCAACCTTCTGTTTCAGTTCTGGCTTCATACTGAGGTAAGTGTCATTTAACAAAGTGGATTTTTTACACCAATTTACCATATGTGAATGACATTTCTAGATTTCTTTAATGGTTTAAAAATAACATATTTTAACTATAGAA
Source organism: Ampullaceana balthica (assembly GCA_944989445.1). Lineage (NCBI taxonomy): Eukaryota > Metazoa > Mollusca > Gastropoda > Lymnaeidae > Ampullaceana > Ampullaceana balthica. The sequence continues at coordinate 818,433 of CALYLW010000300.1, read as the reverse complement.
ATACAGCTTTCTATAACTGACAGCACTGACTTGAAGATAAATGAAACATGGGGCCATCCATATATTACGTACGCAAGGAGGGGGGTCTTAAATTAACATCATTTTGCATATGGATGCGTTTGGGGGGGTCTCGACTGAATGTGTGCGTACGCACAACAAATTTAATTTGCATAATACTAAGCCTAGAAACGTAAACTGCTCAGTCTGCAAACGGCATTCGAGACAGACAGAGTCAAGACTGATATGCAATAATGTTTTGTAATTTAAAAGAAATTCTGAACTTTAAATTACTTAGAAGTAATTAATATTCGATTTAGACCAAACGTTCACACACATTACAAAAATGAAATCCGTCTGATTTATATATCCATTTCTTGAAATTAGTCGAAGTTTCTTTTTCGTCCACCAGTGCCTTAGCCGTTATAAATACACAACTGGACAGCGATTACACTGCTTGTAAAGTTTTATTTTATCAGTTTTGTTATGCAGTGTTCAATACAATAAAATTTGAATGATCTATTGTATTTCTTCAATAATTTCAACATGAAAAAATGATATTACAAAAAACTATAATGGGGCCGTCAATGAATCCCCCCCCCTCCCCAGGTCACACTTCGTTGCAAAAGCATGGACCCTCCCCTCCAGTATGACATGACAAAGGGGCCGTGCATAAATTACGTCACGCACCTAGAGGAGGGAGAGGGGTCGACCATATGTGACGAAAGGAGGGGGTGTTTAAGAAATGTGACGTCACATCAAAATGCAAAACTTTCAATAAAAGGTGCACTTAAATATTTGATTGTTTACAAATTTTTTATGACTTTTTACATGGGATTCACACGTGTTACGTTATTAGTAGGGATCAGCCGGATATGGTTTTTTACTATTTGCCGAATCCAGATAGTTGGGCCCTAATATTTGCAGAATCCAGATGAACATTTTACAATCAATTGACTGAACGAACTTGAACGTAGTTCAACAAACTGTCTAGTTTGTACCAAGTGAACAGTGTTGTACTGTGTGTGTAGTGTGATGTACAAAAAGTCGTGACCTAGAGCCATAATCAAAATGTTCTTTTATTCTGACGATTTAAGTTTAATATGCTGTTAGTTAACTTAGTTTGCTTGCTATCTTATGTAATAAAGTAATATTTATTCTTGTAACTTTTTAACTTCATATATTTTTCTGGTATTGAAATTGATTTTTTTACTATATTTTGCATGATTTCATGATCAACGCTTGTTAATTTGTTTATTTTGTTATATATTAATAATTTAATGTATAACTTAATTTGTTACTTAACTTATTTTATATAATTATAATATTCACAATAGACTAGAGTTTTAAAATTATAAGACTGAATAAGATATAGCAAGTGTTATAGAGACAAGCAACATTTTTATTTTCAAGTTCGCAAATCAAATCACAATTGCAACTGCCATTCAAAGTTTAACGGAAAAAAAATAACAAAGAATATAAAATTATTACAATGATTTAAATTATATCATATAATTAAAACGTTTAAATGTAAATACTGAATTGAAAGTAGTAAAAGATTGACTACTGTCAACGTACTAGTCAATGACAAAGAAGTTAAAAACGAAAGCCAACTCTCAGCCTGTCCCAGTTTCCAAGGCTCCTGTTTAACTATAAAGTTTATAGTATAAACTAATAATTACGAATTAAACTTAAAATTAGTACAGTATTTTTAACATAAAATTATTATATCAGCTAAAACAATGAAAATAATTTAATGACATAAGGAAATAAAATAGTTACTAGTTATCAGTTACTAGTTATCAGTAGGTTGTAACATGTTATCAGTAGGTTGTAACATGTTATCAGTAGGTTGTAACATGTTATCAGTAGGTTGTAACATGTTATCAATAGGGTGTAACATTTTATCAGTAGGTTGTAACATGTTACCTGTAAGTTTGTAGTTTGTTTCTTCAATTTTCAAGTTTCCGAAAATTAAGTGTTTGTCATACCCAAATTCTTTTTCATTAACAATAACATCCCAAGTTTGTTTGGCGACAAGCGAGAAAGCTTACCATCATTTATCTGCCCCGCTGTGCTGAATGATCTCTCACTATCCATTCTTGTAAAATGTACTGATTTCTGGTTATTGTTTTTTACTTTTTATATATTTGTTAATAAACTTATTAATATTAATTTAATTTGGTTTCAAAAATTCTTTACTACATTGATATCCGGATACAATCTGGATCTTCCATAAGTATTTGCCGAATCCGGATGGTGGCGAAAATACCGATAACCGGTCCGAATATCCGGCATCCCACGCCCCTCAGCTTTGTGAGGCGAGCGCACTACTGACTTCACTATCCAGCCGCATACATTGTACTTAAACTTAAATGACAAGAAAGTGATTTGAAACATGCTAATTTTCAAATAAAAAATTGCTATTATGGGGTTAGGGGGCATATCTGTGACGTTATATTGGAGGGGGTCTAACTTTTTGTGACGATGCGTGACAAGGGGGTGGGGGTGAAAATCGGACAAATTTGTGTTACGTCTTGGGGACGGCCCCAAATCTTTTACCCCCCCCCAAAGAAAAAGCAGTATTTTCTAATTTGAAATTTAGCATGTTTCAAATCAATTTTTTGTCATACGCCAAGTTGTCAGGGCACTCCATATATGAAGTAGTCAGGGCACTCCATATACCAAGTAGTCAGCTCTGTGAGAGAAACAGCCATCCACTGACACCACCTGTGATCTGTTGGAGATGTAAGATCGAAACCAAGTTGGTACTGAGCCAAAAGTTCCAAAGTAATTCTCAAGTGTTCTGAGAACTAAGAGGATCAGGATTAAGACTTGCCACTGTCTAGTGCCAGCAGGAGGTCATTTGTTACCTTCAAGAGAGAGGTCTATATAATGTGAGAAGGTCTTTAGGCTGACTGATTTGGACTGAGTAGAGTGTGGTTGTTGGGATAATGAAAAAGTTTTTTTAAGACGAGTTTTTCTATGATTTTTAAAAAAAATAGTACATTTGATACATGTTGATAGTTTTTCAAATGTTTGTATCTAAACCATGTTTTTTCAGTATCTAAACCAAGTTTTTTTCAGTAAGGATTTTGTGACATCTGGCTTACATGAAGAGGGAAAAGTAACACATAATTATATCTCATTTACTGTTGGGAGTAAGTGATGTAACAACTCTTACCAATAAGTGATCCAAGGAGTCATTGATTAAAGTTAAAAGAATAAACTTAGTCTTCTGTGTCTGTTGACAGGTGGTGACCTCACTGATAAAACTTTGTCTTCTGTGTCTGTTGACAGGTGGTGACCTCACTGATAAAACTTTGTCTTCTGTGTCTGTTGACAGGTGGTGACCTCACTGATAAAACTTTGTCTTCTGTGTCTGTTGACAGGTGGTGACCTCACTGATAAAACTTTGTCTTCTGTGTCTGTTGACAGGTGGTGACCTCACTGATAAAACTTTGTGTCTGTTGACAGGTGGTGACCTCACTGATAAAACTTTGTCTGTTGACAGTGTAGGTGGTGACCTCACTGATAAAACTTTGTCTGTTGACAGGTGGTGACCTCTCTGGGTCCTCTTGAATACATCCTGAACACCCCCAGCCACCACAGGGTACATCACGGCAGAAACCCGTACTGCATTAACAAAAACTATGCTGGGACTCTTATTATCTGGGACAGAATATTCAGTTAGTTCTTTTTTCATAAAAAACTGGTCTGTTTATTAATGTGGCACAACTTTTATAGTTACAGGACTGAAGTCATCAAAATTTCAGTACAAGCATCAGGAGATGCTCACAATTTTATCCTAATTTCAAATAACTTGTTTATCTCTAAAATTGTATGGTACACTCTATACTTAAACAAGTTTGACTTGATCAAATACAGCTACAAATAATCCAGTCTTTTTATTTTTTTCTGTTAATGTAAATGTAATTGAATTATAGCCTTTCTAATGATTTGTTCCATAAAACTTGCATCACATCTTTTGTTAATTTGAGTTAATAGTTAATAGATTGCTAACAAAATAATTTCAGGCAAATTTTAAGTTACCGTATATACTCGTTCTATAGCCCGTTCGTTCATAAGCCCCCCCCCCTCTTTTGGAAGAGAAAAGTATTAAAAGTGTATAGTATAACCCGTTCGCAAGCAATAATAGGACAGCTTAAACAAAATGGTACACATTTTTTTAAAACTACAAGCTAAATCGGTCATTATGATTGTTTACTTTGTTCTGCCTATCTTTGTCTTTGTGCTCTTTGCTAGGCAAGAGTTACCGGTATTTAAAAATAAAAAATTCTTTGGTTAACAGTGGCGAAAGCGCGTACATTAAAATTCGTTGTTGAAAACGAAATTTTTAAAACAATTTATTTAAACATTCACAAAAATAAATAAAATGATTAAATAAAGTAAGAGCAGATGTTTATTGATATATTATAGCTTCTGGTGGAGCAGTCGAATCTTGTAGAATGTAGAAAAGGACCTTGATGATATACAATAACAACACAGATATTCAATATCCATGCAGAAATCACCTACGATCCGCTCACAAGCCGACCCCCCAACTTTTTCTCCTAGATTTTGTCCAAAAAAGGTTGGCTTTAGAACGAGTATATACAGTACAGTTGTTACTGCCAAATTTGTAATCATTTATTAACAAAACCAAATCACAAAAATGCACCTATGTCATTAGGTAAACAATGTCTAAAAAAGAATGTTCCAAGAAGAAAAAATACTAATACAAATTTAAATTTTTGAATTTTTATTGAAATAAACTCTCATGTCCCATAACAGATACATTCCAGGCTGAGGGGGAGAAAGTTGTTTATGGTTTAGTTCACCGCAACACATTCTGGAGTCCACTTTATGGCCAGGTAAGACTTAGCGGGCATTTAACTATGAGTTGGGATGAATCAATAATTAGGGAGTTCTATATTAGTTAGTCAGATATCAGGTCACAGTTGAATTTATATAAATACTTTTGTATTTATTATCATTATATTTCTATCCTTTTTTAATGAAACTTAATTTTTTTAATGAAACTTGATTTTTTAAAAATGAAATTGATTTTTTAATGAAACTTGATTTTTTTAAATGAAACTTGATTTTTTTAATGAAACTTGATTTTTTAATAAAACTTGATTTTTTAATGAAACTTGATTTTTTTTAAAAATGAAACTTGATTTTTTAAATGAAACTTGATTTTTTAATGAAACTTGATTTTTAATGAAACTTGATTTTTTAATGATACTTGATTTTTTAATGATACTTGATTTTTAAAAAACATGCTTGTGGTGTTTGAACATTGTTATTAATCCATAGTAGTCTCCCCTTTTCAGTTTTGTTACTATTTATATATGTTTGGTCTGGTAAGAAAGTACAACGGCTTGTCTAACAAACTGTCTGCAGTGTTTAAAGGACCTGGCTGGGAGCCTGGCAAACCATGGAGAGGCCTATATGAGGATATCCCACAGGTATGATGGACAGAAAAGTTGCCTGATTGGATTGTCTGGTGCCAAATATAACATTTAAGAGTGTTGTTTTTTTTTAATGTTCTTTTTAACATTAAAATTGTTAGTTAAAAGTTAAATTACTAACAATTTAGGATAGAAGACTTTTTTTTTACATTATACTTACTTACTGTTTACTTACTGTGAATTATTTTCCTTCACTCTTAGGTGGAACCACCAGTGAAAAAATATAATAGTAACCTCCCCTGGTGGGTTAATGTCTATATGCTGATACACTTTACATTGGTCATTGCACTCTTCAGCTCAGTTGTGCCTTATAAAAAGGTGAGAAACTCATTTCTAGATGACATCATTCTTTACCTTGAGTTTTAATTCTCATCTGAGAAAAGCATTCACCCAAAAATACAGCTTAAATTCATTTCCTTATTTCATATCTTATTTCATATCTTATTTCATATCTTATTTCATATCTTATTTCATATCTTATTTCATATCTTATTTCATATCTTATTTCATATCTTATTTCATATCTTATTTCATATCTTATTTCATATCTTATTTCATATCTTATTTCATATCTTATTTCATATCTTATTTCATATCTTATTTCATATCTTATTTCATATCTTATTTCATATCTTATTTCATATCTTATTTCATATCTTATTTCATATCTTATTTCATATCTTATTTCATATCTTATTTCATATCTTATTTCACTATCTTATTTCATATCTTATTTGAGATAACTTTATCATTGATAATAAATGGGTAATAATATCAAGGGTAGGTTAGCTAAACAGTTCATATACATCTTCAAGTTTATATGTGCTAATTTCTTTCTATTTTCGTTCTGCAGGAAATGTCATTTCTAACTAGTGTTGGATTTGTAGCATTCTTTATTTATACAGTGTCTGCAGTTGGAGCTTTATATGATCACAAGTGAGCTTCTTAATAAATCATGGCCCAAAAACTAAGTTACGTAAAATGTTATCACTTTTAGATATAAATCATGCACATACATGCGTTTGCTTATACAAATTTTAAATAATTTGAGTAGGAAAAAATATCATTCTTTCTACAATAATTTTGGGATGGGAATAACTTTCAATAACTGTTCTTGTTAAATGTAGCGACACTTTTAGAAGCAAATTCTTACATTTTAAAAATAGATGTTACTGGTTAACATTTATTTTCCCCCAAAAAATGAAAAAAACTATCATTAATAATTTTGAAATGGCCATTTGTTAAATGGAACTTCACATTTAAGCATATTCTTATATTTACAAACTAATGTAACTAGCTGACTGAATAATAGCATGGCTTTTTTCCCCACAGAAAATATGGCTATCTCCTTGAGTTTTTGAGATGTGTGTTTACACTTGTTGTCATCCACTTGGTGAGTGGACCAGTCACAGTGGACACACCTTTTGTTTTGGCTCTCATCATATTTTATGTTGTGTCTGCTGCACTCTGGGTCTTGCTGGCAGCCCTGAAATGTGATATCTATAACTCTATTGATGACCAGCAAAAAGCTGACCACTTTGGTGTTCCTTCTTACACAAAGGCAACTTACAGCTCGAAGCCGACAGAGCAGCCGCTGCTGAGCACGGGAGACGTGTCAGAAAAGTCAGGGTTGTTAACTCTGTACCAGGAGGTATCCCATGAATCCCCTGGACAGGAAAACTTCATGACAAAGTTGGTCACATCGGCCATCTGAGTACCCAACCCAGTTGATGGCCAACACAGATATGATTATTGAAGTGTTGATAGCCAACACAGATATGATTATTGAAATGTTGATAGCCAACACAGATAGGATTATTGAAGTGTTGATAGCCAACACAGATATGATTATTGAAGTGGTCATTATTGAATTCCACTGGATGTATGATAACTTTTAAGCCTGAAAAAATGTAACCCGGTGTCTGTAAAGGCTTTTAATATGATAAAATTTAAGTAGATCAATATCCTGCATCTCTCTACTTTCTTTTGTACTTGCCATGAATATAAATCCTTTGAAAAAAGCCTCAGTGCCATAAAATGAACTTGATTTATCTTAAAGTATTCATATTTGATTGCTCAACAATATCACTTTGTCAGCTGACATTTAACAGGACCAATTTAAACAATGGATTTGTCATAAATCTACCACCGCGTGTGTTCTGTTGGCTGATAGATCTAATTCTGTGACAGAATAACATACAGATATCTTTGATTAGTGACACACACAGATATGTCTGGATAATGACACATACAGATATGTCTGGATAGTGACACACACAGATATGTCTGGATTGCGACACATACAGATATGTCTGGATAATGACACATACAGATATGTCTGGATAGTGACACACACAGATATGTCTGGATAGCGACACATACAGATATGTCTGGATAGTGACAGATACAGATATGTTTTGATAGTGACACATACAGATATCTCTGGATAGCAACACATACAGATATGTCTAGATAGTGAAACATACAGATTTGTCCGGATAGTGACACATACAGGTATGTCTGGTTAGTGACACATACAGATGTGTCTATGTATATATATAATAAAATGATTGAGAAAACTTAACTCCACATCAAAAGCTAAAGATGTTATGTGATGATCTCTTTATGAATATTTGTAACCTGCAAATAAATCAAATTATTTGGCTTTATTTTTATATCATTTTATTTTGTAGATTTTTCCTCATTATACTTATACAGCATGTGATAAAAATAGTTATTATATACTTTATGATTGAAGTAATCAAAAGATATTCCAATTTTAATAAAAATATATTTTTCTTACGCTATTGGATTGTTATATTCTATTTACAAAAATGCATTATTTATATAAACATTTAATTTTAATAAAGATTTTAATTGTAAAATTTTAAAACGTTTAGTGTTTTAATCAGGTGTTTGTGGAAAAAATATTTGTATAATTTAATATTTAAAAGAAGGTTTTGAAGGTATACAGTACATATAAATGGGTCTAATTTTTATAATTAGATTTTAAACATGATTGCAAGAGCAACAAAATATATAAATGAGAGCCATTTGTAAACTACACATTTATTAAGTAGTATAATTTTGTTTTTTTTAAAGAAATTAAATGTAAGAATATCTAATTTTATTTATAAAAAAAAGCAAAATGCCTAATTAGTTTTCCTAAAAGTATGCTTCATTTTTATATTTTGATCTGATTCTAATATGAAAATCTATTTAATTTTTAATTATGAAAACTGACAAATCTCTGACTCTGTTTAACTTTTAAGAAAGCTTTAATTTGTGTTATTTTTTTCTTGAATTTTTTGATAAGGCATCAAAGAATGGAATAAGAATGGACTTACATTTTTATAAATAAATAAATCTAAATCTGCACCAATAAAGGTTAATTCAGGAGTTCCACAAGGAACTGTGCTAGGTCCCTTACTCTTTTTAATATATATAAATGATTTACCCAACAACATCTCAACAGGAACAAAAGTTAAGTTGTTTGCTGATGATTGTATAATCTATAGAACAATTAAATCAGAACAAGATAGCAAAATTTTACAAAAAGACCTAGATGAATTGATAAAATGGGAAACTAACTGGAGTATGAGTTTCCACCCAGAAAAGTGTCAACTGTTAAGAGTAAGAGTAACAAAGAAAAAGAAACAAATAAATTCAAAATATTTCATTCATGGAAAGGAACTAACCCAAACTAAAGATGCAAAATACTTAGGAGTCATAATAAATGAGAAATTATCATGGAATCCCCATGTCAATGAAGTTATTAAAAAATCAAACAAAACCTTAGGCTTTATAAAAAGAAACTTTAACAAATGTAATAGAGATATAAAACTAAAATGCTACCTCACTTTGGTGAGACCTGTACTAGAATATGCATCTTCTGTATGGGACCCATCCACCAAAGAAAACATTGATAAACTAGAACAAATTCAAAAAAGAGCTGCCAGATTCATTACTGGAGAATATTCGAAACTGACAAGAATAACACCATTAGTTAAATCATTAAACCTTGAAACACTAGAGGATAGAAGAACCAAGAGCAAAGTAGTAATCATACATAAAGCAATTAATTCTAATTTAGAAATACAACACAAAGATAACTTAATACAACCCTCAGATAGACATAAGGATAAAAACACCTTTCTTATTCCGTATGCAAGAACAAACACATACAAGTTTTCCTTCTTCCCGTCCGGAATTCGGGCGTGGAATGGGTTGCCTGAAGAATCCAGGAAAACCAACACTTTATCAACATTTAAATCTCTAATAAAAATGCAGGACTAAACACAAACCATAGATAAGCGTAGGACGCAATAATCTTCTGTATAGAAGGAGCGTCTGAAACAGATAAGATAAGATAAATAGATAGATCTTAGATAATGATAAATATTTTATTTACAGAGATATGCTGTAGTATTGTTATATTGTAACTAATAATAATACCGTACATCCTTTTTTTTTAAATTTAGTGTACACAGAGATATATTTATTTATTTATTACTTCAGACTTGTTTAATAAATAGAAGAACAAAATAATAAAATCCATTCATAGAAAATTGAACCACCGTTAAATCATAATTTGTATATGAACATTTAAAATGCGAATAAGAATTCTGGTCTATTATTGTAAAGGGAAATTACTCCAAACAAAATAAAAACCTATTAAAAATAAAAGAGAAGGAATTCAAGTGTGAATGATTATACGTAGATCATATACACTATTTCAGTGCAGAGACCCACCTCTCTTTTGAAGGTAACAAATGACCTCTTGCTCGTAATAGACAGTGGTAACGTGTCTACCCTGATCCTCTTAGATCTCAGTACAGCCTTGATACTGTTGACAATCTAACACTTCTTGGGTAAAAGCAAAGAGAGCGGTGCCCCCTTTTTTATGGTACTTTCGCCGCCATCTTTGTTGTCAACACGTGACAAAGATGGCGGCAAAAGTAGTGCATAAAAATGAATTAAAATGGTGTTATGTTAGGGGGGAAAATGTGAAGAAAAAAATGTAAAAAATTAAAGATAAATATAAAAACTGAATGAAAGTCCAACGATAAAGAAAATTAACATTGTTACTCACAGTATATACTCGCTCAGCGCGGAAATGTTGAGGATAACTATCGGGCGGTAAATTCGGCATTCGTCACCAAGAATTTTGCACAAAAATTAATCAAATCAAACTTACCGCGTCTGTGCAACTCGGAGATGTAAAGGCCGGATGTGATATTACGTCATCTCATCAACCATGACAACGTTATTAAAAATAGTGCAAACTTTCTATTTTAATTAATAATTATGCAACTAAACCTATCCCTAACCTTAAAACTTAATCCTATCACTAAACCTATCACTAAACATATCCCTAAACCTATTCCCTAAACCTATACCTAACCCAATCCCTAAGTCTAACCTAAACCTATCCCTAAACCTATCCCTAAACCTAACCCTAAACCTATCCCTAAACCTAACCCTAAACCTATCCCTAAACCTATCCCTAAACCTAACCCTATCCCTAAACCTAACCCTAAACCTATCCCTAAACCTATCCCTAAACCTAACCCTAAACCTATACCTAAACCTATCCCTCAACTTAACCCTAAACCTATCCCTAAACCTATCCCTAACCCTATCCCTAAACCTAACCCTAAACCTATCCCTAAACCTAACCCTAAACATATCCCTAAACCCAACCCTTAACCTATCCCTAAACCTATCCTAAACCTATCCCTCAACCTAACCCTAAACCTATACCTAAACCTATCCCTCAACCTAACCCTAAACCTAAACCTATCCCTAAACCTATCCCTAACCCTATCCCTAAACCTAACCCTAAACCTATCCCTAAACCTAACCCTAAACTTACCCTGAACCTACCCCTAAACCTATCCCTCAACCTAAACCTATCAATAAACCTATCCCTAAACCTACCCCTATCCCTAAACCTAAACCTAACCCTAAACCTATCCCTCAACCTAACCCTAACCCTAAACCTATCCCTAAACCTATACCTAAACCTACCCCTAAACCTATCCCTAAAACTAGCCCTCAACCTAACCCTAAACCTAACCCTTAACCTATCCCTAAACCTAAACATATCCCTAAACCTAAACGTATCCCTAAACCTATCCCTCAACCTAACCCTAAACTACCCTAAACTACCCTCAACCTAACCCTATCCAAACCTATACCTAACCTACCCTAAACCTACCCTAAACCTACCCTAAACCTAAACTACCTAACCCTAAACCTATCCCTAAACCTATCCCTAAACTACCCTAAACTACCTAAACCTAAACCTATCCCTAAACCTATCCCTAAACCTATCCCTCAACCTAACCCTAAACCTATCCTTAAACCTATCCCTAAACCTATCCCTAAACCTATCCCTAAACCTATCCCTAAACCTCACCATAACACCTTACACGTAAACCTATAGCAAAACCTAAAGACACTAAAATTTATCGATAAAAATAATTACACTTATTTCCTCTATATCAATTATTGTCGGAAGAATACAATGTTCTCTTCCCTTCCTCAATATAAATTAAAGTCGCATGAATACATAATTCCATTCCCGGAAGTACGCAACGCTCTGCCATATCAACAATGTAAATAGATGAGAGCACCGTAATCTTTGCTTTAGCCCACTTCTTGGAACCCTTTCAAATTACTTTAAAATACTACATTCTTATTCTACATCTCCAACAGTTCGCAGGTGGTATCAACGGATGGCTGTTACTCTGTCAGAGCTGACTTGGTGTATGGAGTGCCCCAGGGCTCTGTTTTGGGTCCGTTCCTTTTCATATTGTATACCAGGCCACTTCTTTTATGTCTCGAAAAGCATCCAGTTAAAAACCAATTATTCGAAGATGATAAGTTTAAGCCAAGCAACTGTTCAGACTGTACTTGTACACAACCTCACACACCCATCCCTATCTAAACTCTCTTGTTGATAATGATATTGACTCAATTGTCCAGGCCTTGCAGGATTACATTGGTAAGGTCAATTCTTGGATGACTCTCCGCTAATAGAATCTGAATAATAACAAGACTGAAGCACTCCTCTTTCGCAATACTAAATCACCCTCTTCTTTGTCTCTTCCCACTTCTATTCAGGTAGCTAGTTCCGATGTACAGATAGATGTACAGCATTCTTTATCCTGTAGGCCTAGGAATCTTGGCTACACTTTTTCTGACACATGTCTACATACTACATATAACTTTATATGTCTCTCACTTACAGGGCAACAAAAACTCTAGTCTGTGCTCTTTTTCTCTCTCTCATTCGTTATTGTATTCTCCTCTTCTTTAAGGTCCATCAAAACAATACATTAAAAACTACAAAAAGCTCACAATGCAGCTGCCAGACTAGTTCTTAAGTTTTAAAAAAAATGTCCATATCACTCTGCTACTTTATTCACTTCATTGGCTCCCTGTATAAGCACTCAATGATTACAAACTGTCCTTTCTCTGCCACAAATTCTTTTCCCTACGAATTCCCTTCCTATCTTAATGAACTTTTGTCTGTCTACTCACATTCTTGACAGCTACACATATTCTGTTCCTAAGACATGACATAAAATGAGAAAAATCGTTCTCTTTTTGTGCACCCAAACAATGGAATTTTTCTACCATTACACATTTGTAGTATTCCACTACAAAGGCCTTTAAGACTGCACTAAATACACATCTTTTCAAACGTTACTTTCCAACTTTCCAAATTAACAATATGACTAATAAAAGTAGCTAATGTGTACCATTTTATCTTTATATGTTTTGTTTAATTAGAATAAGAATGTTTAAATTAAATGTATTTATAAATATATGTGTTACTATTTTTATGTAAAGCAGGGTGAGCCCAGCTGTTTGAGGAATACCACACTATAGAAGTTCTAAAATTATTATTGTTATTAACAATAATAATACATAAGGAAATAAATTATAACTTGGAAATACAACACAACAAATTTCTCATACAATATGCAGACAAACAAAGGCATGGCGATAAAAACACTTTTCGTGTTCCATATGCAAGAACAAACACATACAAATCCTCCTTCCCCCTTTTTCTTTCTTTGACTATGCCACAGAAGAGCTAGTAACACATCTCAGTAAATTATTGTATAAGAATAAATAAACTTTCAACCAAGGATATGTCAGCTTTGACTTTCAAATCTGAGATTGTTGCCCTGATGAACCTACATGTGGAAGAAAATCAGCAGCCCCGAGCCTAGTGCTCTTCATGGGTCTTCCCGGAAAACCCTCCCAGCAACTATGTCCCCCCGACCAAGGGAACCTAACAGCTGAGGGGCCTCTCAGGAACGGTCGCTTCTGAAGCAGCCGCCTGGTCGAAGATGCCTCCGACTAAAAGTGACCTCACAAGAAGGGGTGGAATTTCCCTACTTGGACTCACTATAACCTTGGCGCCACCCCGGCTCGGCAGACGAGTCTCTATGATTAAGGACTGCAGCTGGGCGGGGGATCATCAATGGCCTACCTAGGGTGTTACCCCCACTGTTGCCCTGATAAATAAATCCTAATTTATTTGACTTCTTTATCTTAATGACCCCAAGTTAAAATTAATTTTTTGTTAATACTGTCAACTATTATTGACAGACAGTTATTATTCATTAGGACTTGGTCTTACTATTAAACTATATAAATATTAAACTATATAAATATTAAACTATATAAATATATCATATTGGATGAGTTTCTGTAGTCTGAGGAGGATCTTCACTGGTCAGCTAGGGTATAAGTACCTGGAGGTCAGTATCTGGAGGTCAGCAGGGAGGAGACTATATTCATGAATATATCAATCGTTGCAGCCTCAATTGTTACTTTTGGAAGTAACCCTAATTACCTCTGGGTGCAAATGAGCAGTTCCTGTATTGTTTTCTTGATTGTTTTAGCCTGAATTGCCAAATTGGATGTCAACAAGGAGAAGGCATTAGTTACAAATATGTCAAACATTGAAGTCTTAACTGTTACTATTGGAAGCCTATTAACTGTTACTATTGGAAGCCTATTAACTGTTACTATTGGAAGCCTATTAACTGTTACTATTGGAAGCCTATTAACTGTTACTATTGGAAGCCTATTAACTGTTACTATTGGAAGCCTATTAACTGTTACTATTGGAAGCCTATTAACTGTTACTATTGGAAGCCTATTAACTGTTACTATTGGAAGCCTATTAACTGTTACTATTGGAAGCCTATTAACTGTTACTATTGGAAGCCTATTAACTGTTACTATTGGAAGCCTATTAACTGTTACTATTGGAAGCCTATTAACTGTTACTATTGGAAGCCTATTAACTGTTACTATTGGAAGCCTATTAACTGTTACTATTGGAAGCCTATTAACTGTTACTATTGGAAGCCTATTAACTGTTACTATTGGAAGCCTATTCCAGTCCCTAATAATCTTTGGTGGGAATGAGCAGATCCTGTACTGTTTTCTTATAAATATGAGCGTGAATTGCCTTTCATGACCTCCTCACTATCTAGAGGGGAGAGGGGCAAGTTTCTGTTGATAATTGGAGCAGTGGTCAAGGTTTTTTAAAAATCTTCAACATCATTGAGTACCTGGACAGTGGATGTAGGTCATCCAATGTTGACCATCTCAGTGTTAAAAGCTTGCTACAAACACTGGACATGGTCCTGCATCTATTTATGTAGGTCAGAGCAAGCTGCTATCAGTGTACTTCCTCAAACCTGTCTTGTGTAGTGGTCCCAGAGTGAAACAGCGTCGTCCACGAGTGGCAAGAGAAAGACTTATTGACCTATTAAAAGGAGTGGCAGGAGAAAGACTTATTCAGATTTGTCCAGGAGTGGCAGGAGAAAGACTTATTCAGATTTGTTCAGGAGAAATACTTATTGAGCCATTTCTTTCACACTGGTCTTGATTTTGCCTGACAAATTGTAGACTTGGTTACATACATTGTTGATGTTCTTACCTCACCAAACCTCTGTTTGGATGTTGTCACTACAGTTCTTACCTCACCAAACCTCTGTTTGGATGTTGTCACTGCAGTCCTTACCTCACCAAAACTCTGTTTGGATGTTGTCACTACAGTCCTTACCTCACCAAAACTCTGTTTGGATGTTGTCACTGCAGTCCTTACCTCACCAAAACTCTGTTTGGATGTTGTCACTACAGTCCTTACCTCACCAAAACTCTGTTTGGATGTTGTCACTGCAGTCCTTACCTCACCAAAACTCTGTTTGGATGTTGTCACTACAGTCCTTACACTAGAAACTGAAGTCATTTGTAGACTTCAGACCCCTTGCCCTAGAGAATGCTATTGTAAGGCACTTGGCAGGAATAATTTCCGAAACTCAGCTCTTGCCCATTCAGCTGGTTTATGGAGGTTTATGGAACTGAAGATATTTTTGTTGTATTTATCATGATTCTTAGTAACTGATAAGTTGGTGATTTATAATTGGGAAATACCAAGCTCGCACTTATAAAATGTTACTAATGAATTTAATAGTCTTAATATATTTATAGAAATATAAAGATCATCATTTATATACATTGTTTAAAAACTTCTATATCAAAATAAGTTTTCTAAACTGAAACTAAAGGAACAATGAGTTAAGATTCTGAAAGACATATTTAGATTATAAAAAGTACCTAACAGCCGGTGTGGACGTATGTTGAGGAAAGATAAACAGTAGCACTGTTGTACTTACCATTGAAAATTCAAAGTCATATTTATTTTACATAGCTCATAAATTATAAAGTCCCTCCCCAAAGTACCAATAACACGTTTCATATGTTGTACAACAGTTAAAGTACCAATAACACGTTTCATATGTTGTACAACAGTTAAAGTACCAATAACACGTTTCATATGTTGTACAACAGTTAAAGTACCAATAACACGTTTCATATGTTGTACAACAGTTAAAGTACCAATAACACGTTTCATATGTTGTACAACAGTTAAAGTACCAATAACACGTTTCATATGTTGTACAACAGTTAAAGTACCAATAACACGTTTCATATGTTGTACAACAGTTAAAGTACCAATAACACGTTTCATATGTTGTACAACAGTTAAAGTACCAATAACACGTTTCATATGTTGTACAACAGTTAAAGTACCAATAACACGTTTCATATGTTGTACAACAGTTAAAGTACCAATAACACGTTTCATATGTTGTACAACAGTTAAAGTACCAATAACACGTTTCATATGTTGTACAACAGTTAAAGTACCAATAAACACGTTTCATATGTTGTACAACAGTTAAAGTACCAATAACACGTTTCATATGTTGTACAACAGTTAAAGTACCAATAACACGTTTCATATGTTGTACAACAGTTAAAGTACCAATAACACGTTTCATATGTTGTACAACAGTTAAAGTACCAATAACACGTTTCATATGTTGTACAACAGTTAAAGTACCAATAACACGTTTCATATGTTGTACAACAGTTAAAGTACCAATAACACGTTTCATATGTTGTACAACAGTTAAAGTACCAATAACACGTTTCATATGTTGTACAACAGTTAAAGTACCAATAACACGTTTCATATGTTGTACAACAGTTAAAGTACCAATAACACGTTTCATATGTTGTACAACAGTTAAAGTACCAATAACACGTTTCATATGTTGTACAACAGTTAAAGTACCAATAACACGTTTCATATGTTGTACAACAGTTAAAGTACCAATAACACGTTTCATATGTTGTACAACAGTTAAAGTACCAATAACACGTTTCATATGTTGTACAACAGTTAAAGTACCAATAACACGTTTCATATGTTGTACAACAGTTAAAGTACCAATAACACGTTTCATATGTTGTACAACAGTTAAAGTACCAATAACACGTTTCATATGTTGTACAACAGTTAAAGTACCAATAACACGTTTCATATGTTGTACAACAGTTAAAGTACCAATAACACGTTTCATATGTTGTACAACAGTTAAAGTACCAATAACACGTTTCATATGTTGTACAACAGTTAAAGTACCAATAACACGTTTCATATGTTGTACAACAGTTAAAGTACCAATAACACGTTTCATATGTTGTACAACAGTTAAAGTACCAATAACACGTTTCATATGTTGTACAACAGTTAAAGTACCAATAACACGTTTCATATGTTGTACAACAGTTAAAGTACCAATAACACGTTTCATATGTTGTACAACAGTTAAAGTACCAATAACACGTTTCATATGTTGTACAACAGTTAAAGTACCAATAACACGTTTCATATGTTGTACAACAGTTAAAGTACCAATAACACGTTTCATATGTTGTACAACAGTTAAAGTACCAATAACACGTTTCATATGTTGTACAACAGTTAAAGTACCAATAACACGTTTCATATGTTGTACAACAGTTAAAGTACCAATAACACGTTTCATATGTTGTACAACAGTTAAAGTACCAATAACACGTTTCATATGTTGTACAACAGTTAAAGTACCAATAACACGTTTCATATGTTGTACAACAGTTAAAGTACCAATAACACGTTTCATATGTTGTACAACAGTTAAAGTACCAATAACACGTTTCATATGTTGTACAACAGTTAAAGTACCAATAACACGTTTCATATGTTGTACAACAGTTAAAGTACCAATAACACGTTTCATATGTTGTACAACAGTTAAAGTACCAATAACACGTTTCATATGTTGTACAACAGTTAAAGTACCAATAACACGTTTCATATGTTGTACAACAGTTAAAGTACCAATAACACGTTTCATATGTTGTACAACAGTTAAAGTACCAATAACACGTTTCATATGTTGTACAACAGTTAATTTTTTAGAAATAATTCTGCTCACATGCGGTTTTCATATGTCTAGTACAACGGTGGCCAAACCGTGGCTCGCGAGCCGCATGCGGCTCTTCTGTGTTCACATTGCGGCTCGCGTACAATTTTATGAAATATATGTTACAAGGATTAGTGGAAGATTTCCAAGCCATGTTTAATTACTCTTAGTGCTTTCATGCGTCTCTCAAATTTTTTTAAAATCTCAAAATGGCTCTCAGTTACTACAGATCTGACCACCACTGGCCTAGTATATGCCTGGTACGTCAATGACTGAAAAACAATAAGAGACTCTACCTGTTAATCAAAAGTTAGACTGAGCCCAGTGCCATTGCATCACTTCCCCCATTTTTAATCAGCTCTTATGGGCAAGAGATAAAGAAGCACCTGTTCTCATTCAATATTTGCACTGCTATTGTGTTCATCACAGAGAACCTAACTTAACTCACAGAGGAACTGCCAAAAACAAGATAAAAATTAAGTTACATTTTAAAATTTTATTAGCTAATTTTTAGAAGAAATTTGAACCATTTATTATGTTTATTTATTTATTTTCTGACGTATCCAGGATTAGACACTTGGGGGGGGGGTCTGTTTCGGACCACTCCTTCTGCTCCTTCTTCCTACTTCACTGCTAAATTTTGTCTCGTAATAATTAAATTTATTTTGATGATCATGCAGCTATTTTGTAAATGATCGCTATTTAAATACAGTACAAAGGTAACCTAAAATGGGAAAAATAAAATGAAATAGAAGGATCATGTTACAGTTGAGTTAATGTAGGCACAAGTATGTGAGTTAGTAGGCCATTGAATTCAGTTTTCACCTAGATCTTGGAATGATATCATCATTTATCAATATCTGCATTTGTTGGTGAAGGACATTGGATTACACACAGATAACAACACAGAGAGAGATTACATGTCAAGTGTTATTACACACAGATAACAACACAGAGAGAGATTACATGTAAAGTCTTATTCATTGTATACATTTTTAAGAATGAGTTGAAGTTAATATTTTTTTCTCTAGAAACAGGCAACGAAATCTTTCAATGTTTATAATAACAGGCAACTAAATCTTTCAATGTTTATAATAACAGGCAACTAAATCTTTCAATGTTTATAATAACAGGCAACGAAATCTTTCAATGTTTATAATAACAGGCAACTAAATCTTTCAATGTTTATAATAACAGGCAACTAAATCTTTCAATGTTTATAATAACAGGCAACTAAATCTTTCAATGTTTATAATAACAGGCAACTAAATCTTTCAATGTTTATAATAACAGGCAACTAAATCTTTCAATGTTTATAATAACAGGCAACTAAATCTTTCAATGTTTATAATAACAGGCAACTAAATCTTTCAATGTTTATAATAATGATGTTTCAAAATGTCATGCTTAAACTGAATTATTTCTTGTTATGGTGAGAATGAGCTTAACAAGATAAACTTATTGTTATTGCTTCAGGCTCAAGTTCACAAAGGTCAACTGTTAAAAATTGTTTGCCACTAAATGAATTGACATCCGATACCATTGCACAAGAGGGCTAAGAAGTGAACATTTAAACGAAAGGTTTGTATGAATTGTTATTTTGTTTCTTTTTAATAATAATAACATACAAAAGTATGCCATAGTTAATATTTCTAAATATCTTCTTATTGTTGATAAATATTAAATATGATACAAATGTTTTCTATTTAAATACTTGCTAATATTGGCTATGATTATTTAAAACATTTTATATAGAATGAGCATTTTTTAGTTATTTTTATGAAATTGGACTGCACAATTTTTTTGTGGAATCTTATGGTAATTTACTCAATTTTTTACTACTTAATGGTCACTTACTGTTTGAGGTTAGGATTCTTGGAAAATATTTATTTTAAAAATATTATTTATACAACTGGCAATACCCATTTATTGTGAAACTGGATTATTGATGGAAATGGAAAGAAAAAAAACAAATATAATAAATTTACATGATTTGACAGTAACTAAACTTTGAAACCATTTCTTATTGCTAGGGGAAGTAAGCTGGCTGAGAGATTAGTTATCTTAATGAAGACGCCTTAAGGTTCACTTTAATTAAACTTCTAATTTTAATTGAGTTCTGCCGTGTAGTGAAGATGGCAGAGTATGAAGAGATACTTGGTCATTGAAAACAAGTTTTTTTAATATAAGAGAAGATTTAAAAGCACAGGACCAAACAATAGATGATGTTTATGGGACTTGATTGGTCAACCCAAAATGACCTGGAGAAGGCAACTGGAGGCAGACACCAAAAAGAGTGAGCACAGCTGGGGACAGTTGAGGAGATTGGCGCAGGACCGAATGCCTGGAGAGCCTTTGTTCGTGGCCTATGCCCCAGAGGGGACGAGTGGCGATGATAGGAGTTGTTTACATATTCAAAATCAGCTTTTAAAAAAATCATTACGAAAAACAAAAGACAGATTTCTAAATGTGAGAATTAATAAAAGAAACTTGGCCCTGATAATAATTTTACGGAGACTGTACTTTTTTTTCTTAGCTTTATAATGGAGAGCACTTAAAAATCCCTTTTGCTGACTACACATGCCCATGTATTTATTTTAGTAGGGCAGTAAAGACACACCATTAAATTATGTTGTTGTTTTATTTTAGTAGGGCAGTAAAGACACACCATTAAATTATGTTGTTGTTTTATTTTAGTAGGGCAGTAAAGACACACCATTAAAGTTATGTTGTTGTTTTATTTTAGTAGGGCAGTAAAGACACACCATTAAAGTTATGTTGTTGTTTTATTTTAGTAGGGCAGTAAAGACACACCATTAAAGTTATGTTGTTGTTTTATTTTAGTAGGGCAGTAAAGACACACCAGTAAAGTTATGTTGTTGTTTTATTTTAGTAGGGCAGTAAAGACACACCATTAAAGTTATGTTGTTGTTTTATTTTAGTAGGGCAGTAAAGACACACCATTAAAGTTATGTTGTTGTTTTATTTTAGTAGGGCAGTAAAGACACACCAGTAAAGTTATGTTGTTGTTTTATTTTAGTAGGGCAGTAAAGACACACCATTAAAGTTATGTTGTTGTTTTATTTTAGTAGGGCAGTAAAGACACACCAGTAAAGTTATGTTGTTGTTTTATTTTAGTAGGGCAGTAAAGACACACCATTAAAGTTATGTTGTTGTTTTATTTTAGTAGGGCAGTAAAGACACACCATTAAAGTTATGTTGTTGTTTTATTTTAGTAGGGCAGTAAAGACACACCAGTAAAGTTATGTTGTTGTTTTATTTTAGTAGGGCAGTAAAGACACACCATTAAAGTTATGTTGTTGTTTTATTTTAGTAGGGCAGTAAAGACACACCATTAAAGTTATGTTGTTGTTTTATTTTAGTAGGGCAGTAAAGACACACCAGTAAAGTTATGTTGTTGTTTTATTTTAGTAGGGCAGTAAAGACACACCATTAAAGTTATGTTGTTGTTTTATTTTAGTAGGGCAGTAAAGACACACCATTAAAGTTATGTTGTTGTTTTATTTTAGTAGGGCAGTAAAGACACACCATTAAAGTTATGTTGTTGTTTTATTTTAGTAGGGCAGTAAAGACACACCATTAAAGTTATGTTGTTGTTTTATTTTAGTAGGGCAGTAAAGACACACCATTAAAGTTATGTTGTTGTTTTATTTTAGTAGGGCAGTAAAGACACACCATTAAAGTTATGTTGTTGTTTTATTTTAGTAGGGCAGTAAAGACACACCATTAAAGTTATGTTGTTGTTTTATTTTTATTTCTAGGTACTTCATAGAGTAGATTTAACTTTGATAGCTGAAAGATGGCCACACGATTCTTGAGACCGTACGGCCTGAACCTCAGAGCCATGTTCTACATGGTCACACCCAATGAAACATCTTATCAAGACTTGAAAGACGTGCCCAACTTTGTTGATGAGGTACATTGTAGTTTAAAAGATTTTTTCTTTGCTACACAAGTTGTTGATGTTCTAAAAATGTGTTATTCTGGATTATGCTCTTAGATTAATGTCCTCAATCTCTTTATATCCTACTACTTTTTTTAAGTGCTATAAAGGAAGTGACCTACATGCGAGCATTAGGAAGATTTAATTTAGAGTTAGCTGCCTGCTTAAGCCTCAGTCTTGAGCGATGTTCCCTCTAAAGTTCGTTGGTCTGTGTGCAAAGTAATAAAAAATTGTGTGCAGATTTGCACAGCATCTATTTTTTGTGCACTATTTTACAAAATTTGCTGCATGGTAATTCCAAACTGACATCAGCCAGATATCTCTGCGGCCGTGTAGTAGGTGGGGCAGTCTTTAAAGCTGTGCGGCCGTGTAGGTGGGCAGTTTAAAGCTGTGCTGCCGTGTAGGTGGGCAGTTTAAAGCTGTGCTGCCGTGTAGGTGGGCAGTTTAAAGCTGTGCGGCCGTGTAGGTGGGCAGTTTAAAGCTGTGCGGCCGTGTAGGTGGGCAGTTTAAAGCTGTGCGGCCGTGTAGGTGGGCAGTTTAAAGCTGTGCGGCCGTGTAGGTGGGCAGTTTAAAGCTGTGCGGCCGTGTAGGTGGGCAGTTTAAAGCTGTGCGGCCGTGTAGGTGGGCAGTTTAAAGCTGTGCGGCCGTGTAGGTGGGCAGTTTAAAGCTGTGCGGCCGTGTAGGTGGGCAGTTTAAAGCTGTGCGGCCGTGTAGGTGGGCAGTTTAAAGCTGTGCGGCCGTGTAGGTGGGCAGTTTAAAGCTGTGCGGCCGTGTAGGTGGGCAGTTTAATGCTCTGCGGCCGTGTAGGTGGGCAGTTTAAAGCTGTGCGGCCGTGTAGGTGGGCAGTTTAAAGGGAACATTGGTCTTGAGAGTTTTGTATAAAACTTGCAATAAGCCAAATATATTGTGATTGTAAACAATGACACCTGCAATAAGGTCAGTAAGGTCAATATATTTGAATGATAAAATATCACTCTTGAAATAAATGACATATATATGAGTTTAAAAATATGACAATGGAAGAGTAAAGAGGCAAACAGTTTTAAATTTCTCGTCTGTTACTACTCCTTTAAAACCATCTGCCTAAAATCTGGACAGTAACTTGTTTTGAGACACATGCCTGATTGGGAAACTCTGCCCTAGTTAGTTATGATTTGCTTTAATTTCTTTAAAAATCTGTTTTAAAATAAAATGTTGAGTGTGTTTGACTTGTGATGAGATATAAGTTCTGACAAGCCGTCATATCATTGTTAACATGTACGTTAAAACTCTGTGATTATGATATTGATGTGTAAGCGTACAGCTTATCTACTTTATCTCTGATATGAAAACGTCTAGACTAAAAATGTCGTCTGGCCAGATTTTTATTTTTTCCACATATTTTTATTCATATTTATCTTTCCCAAATGTAGCAGAAAATTAGATAATGTCATTATTGTAATTGATCAAATTAACCTCAGCCAAAGATTATACAATGTCATTATTGAATTGATCAAATTAACCTCAGCAATTATTCTAAAGCAACAAAAGACACTTGCTCTTTGATGCCAAGCTAGAATTTCAAGTCTTTAAGTGTAAAAAAAAAGTAGAAATCTAATTTTATAATTAGATGTGAGCATGGGATAAAGTAATGTAAATTTGTCATTTGCGATCGATTGCACTTGACTATGATCTCTTTATTCTTTGCATTTTACTGTTAGCGTTGAAGAGTTACAAAGCTGTCAGCAACTCATTCATAAAAATCTAGTACAAAACAATCAGCAACTCATGACAATCCCAAAGGATAAAAAAAAATTCATTGACTTCTTCTTTCTCAGGCAGTTCCATATTTTACATTACTCATTGTCCTCGAGTGCTTGGTACTTAAACTACAAGGTAAAGATTTGCCAAGGATTAATGATGGGGTCAACAGCATGACTCATGGGCTGCTGTCTACCATGCACATGTAAGTCATGTAAATATACCTACACCCCCTCTAAGTCGAGTTTGCAAAGAATAAAGTCTTCATTTTATGTTCCAAAATATCTTTGAACACAAGAAAATATAAAATTATATTTTATATTTTTTTAAATGATCCTTTACCATTGTTTGTTAGGTATTCTCAATGCTCTGGTTTTTAAACCACTGGTCAGGAGTTGAGTAACTGATGGTCATGGTTTAAGCTCTAAATATTTATCTTATTATGAGAATCTTTCAAAGCACAATATTGCAATATTGGGTTATCTTATTATGAGAATCTTTCAAAGCACAATATTGCAATATTGGGTTATCTTATTATGAGAATCTTTCAAAGCACAATATTACAATATTGGGTTATCTTATTATGAGAATCTTTCAAAGCGCAACATTACAATATTGGGTTGAAAAAAATTTAGCCTAATTGCGCACTTTTCAATTTTCATAATTAAGCGAAATCATTTGTTTATTTAACAACCGGTAAAAAAAAGTTTTGGACTATAAATCCCTTATATATGAGACATAACTAAAAGTATTGATTATCTTCAATATAATACGAACCGCGCGACAGACTAGCATAAACATTTACAGATGGGAAAATATTATAAAAGTATGTTCAAAATAATACGCTCCATGCGACAGACTAGCATAAACATTTACATGCTACATGTACATAAAGATAATCTAAAAATTCATTAATTTAATTACAATACATTCGATTGATCTGAAATTTTGATAGATTGCCTTGTTAGGTGACAAAAGTATATGTGCTAAATTTCACCTAGATAGAATCACGGGAAATGGGTCATTTTTACTTTTGTTTTTCCGCTGGTGGGCCCACGACAGACAGAGACAAGACGGTGAAGTTAATATAAGTGATTTAAACAAATTATCTTCTTTTTAGGGATATTAATTTGATCTGTTCTGATTTTCTTTTTCTGGTTGTGCTACTTTTATTTACCAATTAATCCTTCTTAAAATCTGATATCATTGATACTGTAAAAACATGATTGAAATCTGATAACATTGACTATGTTAAAACACCATTGAAATCTGATAACATTGACTATGTTAAAACACCATTGAAATCTGATAACATTGAATATGTTAAAACACCATTGAAATCTGATAACATTGATACTGTTTTGACAACATTGAAATCTGTAGAGTTGATCTGCCCATCTCATGTAAATCTGTTTGTACAGGCTAGTGTTCAGATCCATTGAGTTGGTGATCTATGTATGGATCTACCATAACTGGCATGTTATAGATCTTCCATGGAACAATCCCTGGACCTGGATTATAGGAATGGTTTGCACTGATTTCTCATACTACTGGTTCCATCGATTAAGTCATGGTAGGCACATCATAGTATATACAGTAGATATCATAGGTCGATTTTTATTTTTCTATTTTACAAATTAATTGCAATCTAGTTTTGTTTGTGTATTTAATGTAGCCCTATGAGTTTTGTTTGTGTATTTACTGTAGCCCTATGAGTTTTGTTTGTGTATTTACTGTAGCCCTATGAGTTTTGTTTGTGTATTTACTGTAGCCCTATGAGTTTTGTTTGTGTATTTACTGTAGCCCTATGAGTTTTGTTTGTGTATTTACTGTAGCCCTATGAGTTTTGTTTGTGTATTTACTGTAGCCCTATGAGTTTTGTTTGTGTATTTACTGTAGCCCTATGAGTTTTGTTTGTGTATTTACTGTAGCCCTATGAGTTTTGTTTGTGTATTTACTGTAGCCCTATGAGTTTTGTTTGTGTATTTACTGTAGCCCTGAGTTTAACAGCTCAATCTGTAAAATCAATTGTGTATAAGTTAATCCTTGATTGTCCTGTGTTATCAGAGAGTAACATTATCTGGGCATCTCATCAAGTTCACCACAGTTCAGAAGACTACAATCTAACGACAGCGTTACGACAGTCCCTCATGCAGAAATACTACAGCATGGTAAGTCTTCATCTCTATATTTCACCCGTTATTTTATTTCTCTTATTTCCATGTTATGACACAATTTCCATTATGTTTATTTTTTTTAAAATTTGAAATCCATTATTCTAATTTTTTTAGTAGTAGTAGTAGTAGTAGTAGCAGTTAGTAGTAACAGTAGTAGTAGTAGAAGTAGTAGTAGTAGCAGTAGTAGTAGTAACAGTGTAACGATAACTATATATTTCTCTTTATGTAGGCGTTCTCACAGTAAATAATTTTGTGCACAATAATCCACTGAAGAATTCGTTTATCCAAAACAACTTTAATATATATATATATATATTGTACACATAGATATCATTTGAGGTAATATAACGTGGAAATCTTGAGGCATTTACCATACATCCTTCCTTGTCGGAAGTCTACCCACAACTGTTCGCCCAACACTTTCAACCAATAGAAATGCTCCTTTCTTCCAGCGTTTCTTGTACACATGACCTTACGTCACAAAATTATGTTAATCAGATGTGACATTCACCCCCCATCCTTCAAAAAAAAATGTTTATGAAATACAACATTTTTGGTCTTCATAAAATCAAATCAATCTATATCTATATTCAAATTTCAAATATTAATCATCAATGAACATTCATTTTCTTACATACATCTGGATATAGAATCAATAAGAAAAAACTGTAGGACTGCAACAGTCTAAACATAAAAAATAATGAGAAAAATTCTGTAGGGCTGCAACAGTCTACCTGTGCTGAAAAAATTGAAACTGAAATTTTTTAACACATCTGTAATTTTGTGTAGCTAAAATATTTTTTAAACAATCAATATTAAAATTAACTAATAATCCAGTGGAATTCAAACACTGTTCCTTGTCCATTGTTCAACAAATAAAAATATTAATATAATTACAGTCTCTGTTTGTATCCTTTAGGAATTCACAGACTAATGTTAATATAGTCTCATATTTTATTATTTAGTAATTCACAGAATGTCTTTTTAATACAGTCTCTGGTTTTATCATTGAGGAATTCACAGACTAATATTAAGAAAGTCCCTGTTTTTATCACTTAGGAATTCACAGAATGTCTGTATTTATTGTCATTCTACTTAATATGTCTGCAATCACATTGTCCTTTCCCTTCACAGGTTTAATGTCAAATTTGTAGTCGGCTAATAGCATAGCCCAGCGATTCACTTTTGCGTTGCTGATCTTCTTGTTGTTGAATGCCACAAGTGGTTTGTGGTCTGTTAGAAGAGTGAATGTTTTACCTAGAAGGTATTTTTGAAGTTTTTGTAGAGCCCACACTATGGCTAGACATTCTCTCTCTATGGTGCTGTAGTTACACTCTGTTTTGGTCAAGTTTTTGCTAAGATACTGTATAGGATGTAGGATACCATCATGTTCTTGCATGAGGCACGCTCCTAATGCAATGGACGATGCATCAGTAGAAACAATGAAAGGTTTGTCCCATTGAGGTGTAACTAAGATGGGTTTCTTCCTAAATGCCTCCTGAATGTTCTCTAATGCGTTGAGGCAATCTCTTGGAAACTGAAATTTTCTAATATCTTTGGTTTTTGTAACTTCTGTTAATGGGTGAACAATTTCTGCATAATTTGCAATAAAAGGTCTGTAAAAGTTACATAGTCCCAGCAGGGCTTGCACTTGTTTCTTAGATTTTGGGACTGACAGATTGAATATTTTGTTTTCATTTTCTGCAGTAGGAGTGACTGCACCACCTCCTATTCTGTATCCCCAAAAATCTATATACTTCTTTCCAATGTTGATCTTTTCTTCTGTTTTCTTTCTTATAGGGCTGCCATTAGGTGACACCCTATTTGGTTGTCCTTTATTGTGGTAACACTGCTTCGCCATATGTCCTGGCTTGTTACAGTACCAACAAAAAGTTTGTCTGTTGCCTTGGTTTGGCAGACTCTGGTTTCTCATACCTTGCCTTTTTTCTTGACTTTTAATTTGTATTGCTGCAAATATGTCTTGTCTCTTAACCATTTTTTCTTTCTGTTCAGCTTTTCTTAGCTTTTCTTTTTCTTCAGCAATTCTTTGATTTTCTATTTTTTCAGCTATTCTTAGCTTTTCTTCTTCTTTAGCAATTCTTTGCTTTTCTTTTTCTTCAGCAATTCTTTGATTTTCTATTTTTTCAGCTATTCTTAGCTTTTCTTCTTCTTTAGCAATTCTTTGCTTTTCTTTTTCTTCAGCAATTCTTTGATTTTCTATTTTTTCAGCTATTCTTAGCTTTTCTTCTTCTTTAGCAATTCTTTGCTTTTCTTTTTCTTCAGCAATTCTTTGATTTTCTATTTTTTCAGCTATTCTTAGTTTTTCTTCTTCTTTAGCAATTCTTTGCTTTTCTTTTTCTTCAGCAATTCTTTGATTTACTTTTTCTTCAGCTTTATTCTTAGCTTCTCTCTTAATTTGGCTATTTGTGCATCTCTTCTTCTCTTCAAATTATGCGTCTTTGCTCTCTTTTTCTTCAGCAATTCTTGCTTTTTCTTCAGCAATTCTTTGATTTTCTTTTTCTTCAGCTTTTCTTAGCTGTTTCTTTTTCTTCAGCTATTCTTTGCTTTTCTTTTTTTCTTCAGCTATCTTTACTTTTTCTTCAATGAAATCTCTCATTTCTTTTCCCTTTAGTCCGATCTCTTTAGCTATGGCAGTGAATTCCTTGTAGTAATCCATGTTTTGTTTGATTGAATAATATGAGTTAAGCAATTTGGTAAGGAATTTAGGTATATGTTGATAAAGTTATAAATCTTCCAAATGAAAAATCTTGAATTCAAAATGTTAAGTTCAAATAAGTGACACGTCTAAACCATGAAATCTAGTATTGACAAGATGAGACAACAAAAGAATCCTCACACGGGATCTTTAGTATACTTTATATATACGCTCCCTCAGATTGACAAAATATATTAAATGGTCCAATCGTTTTGAATAAAAGTCACTTGGTTAAAATTTCAATTTTTGAGTAGTTTTTTAAACAATTTAGTTCACTCCATTAATCCAAAATTGCAATTATCAAACTCTTCACACAATGAATGGATAAAAATTCCGTTCCTTTATTTTATAATTCACACCAACACAGTTAATAGTCCATAGCTTCTCGGTTCGATGTTATGTTTACAAATATTTCCTGGAATCAACTAGCACTATTCAGCTTGCTGACCTATATACGTTCACTGTGTGTTACCATACACAGTATGCGACGACAGTAGGCTTGTTGACGTCACGACCTACCAGCTCTCGGTCGTGTGTATACAGTAGTACGCTGGCACTGTTTATTTTTAGAACCAACTTGCTTGCTGACGTAGAACAAACTAGGCGACCTAGTTGTATACACCACACGCCGTGACCATGTGCCTTATGCCGCCATCTTGAAATATTCTTGTATTTTCATTGAACCACAAAAGTTTATTCACAGCTTCTTACGAACTTGAATATTCAAAAAATACGATAGCTGCTAATATTTCTTATTTTAATGAATACTTTCCTTTTTTGGAAATATCCAATACTTATTTCCACGAAACCTCTTTCTAAAATCTCTTGTACTGTGTTCACATAGAACTTTTACTTCTGCACCAATGTAACGATAACTATATATTTCTCTTTATGTAGGCGTTCTCACAGTAATTAATCTTGTGTACAATAATTCACTGAAGAATTCGTTTATCCAAAACAACTTTAATATATATATATATATGTACACATAGATATCATTTGAGGTAATATAACGTGGAAATCTTGAGGCATTCACCATACATCCTTCCTCGACGGAAGTCTACACACAACTGTTCGCCCAACACTTTCAACCAATAGAAATGCTCCTTTCTTCCCGCGTTTCTTGTACACGTGACCTTACGTCACAAAATTATGTTAATCAGATGTGACAAACAGTAGTAGTAGTAGCAGTAGTAGAAGTAGTAGTAGTAGCAGTAGTAGTAGTAGCAGTAGTAGTAGTAACAGTAGTAGTAGTAGCAGTAGTAGTAGTAGCAGTAGTAGCAGTAGTAGTAGTAGCAGTAGTAGTAGTAACAGTAGTAGTAGTAGCAGTAGTAGTAGTAGTAGTAACAGTAGTAGTAGTAACAGTAGTAGTAGTAGCAGCAGTAGTAGTAGCAACAGTAGTAGTAGTAACAGTAGTAGTAGTAACAGTAGTAGTAGTAACAGTACATGTAGTAGCCTTGTTTTCTATTGAATTTTAATGGCAATGATATTTCTCTATCACAGAACAGCTATTCACATCTCCCATCTTTCCTTCCCACAGCTTCTCTACTTCCCCATGGCCTTGTGCATACCTCCAACAGTTTTCTACGTCCATCAGCAGTTCAACCTTCTATTTCAGTTCTGGATTCATACTGAGGTAAGTGGCATTTAACAAAGTGGATTTTACATCAGTTTACCATCAGATTTAGGCTATTTTGAGCACAGGGATGAACTAAAATTTCCGCCCCCACCTCTTTTTCCATTTTAAATTGACTCTGTAAGCCTCATTTAGGCGCCCCTGCATCTTGGCGCCAAGGACATATGTGACCTCCCCCTTCCCCTTGGCTACACCACCATTCACCATGTGGGCGTGGCTCTCAGAGATTGCTGTGTATCTATAAGACAAACTTAACTTAAACAATAGGTAGATCCAAAAAAAACTTTCAAAGTTTAAAAAACAATAACAGACAACAATGGCTAGCAGTCAAAGATATTATAATTTTGTTATATAATTCTGAAGTTATGCCATTAGAAATGTGCTGAAGAAGACAAAACAGTAGATATTTTGGACGTAAGCCTTCAATTGAAAAATTAATGAACCAGAATGTAAATAACAGCTGAGAGTGAGTCTTCTGCTTATTACATAATAAATATAATATATACAGTGGTACCCCGCTTAACGAACGGATCGTGCACGGAACGATCCGTACAATGATCGCTGCTGCAAACACCCTCACGACTCAGAGTGAACGGTGCCACGCACAACGAATGCGCTCGGCGCGCGGGTCGTTTGCTTTGGTATTTTATTGCGTGCCGAAGGAACGACCGCATTCGCTCATAAAATGGCCAACAATGCAGCGTCGGCCTTGGCCATTCTAATGAACAGTCCCGGCAAGTTCGTTATTTTTTTCAAGTTTCTTATCTTTTATTTTTCACCCAATTTATTGCTTTTTTGTGTGTGGTTTTGCTTGTGGTTTCCCTCCCCATCCCCTTTTCTGATTTGTGATGTAATTTCTGACTCTGACAGCAACTAAAAACTGGACTGGAAATGTGTGTGTGTGAAAACTGTAAATAAGTGTGTGTGTGTGTGTCTTCCTCATCCCACCTCCCAACATATAACAACACCTAAACCTGCTTGGTGAGTGTCTAATAACACTTTACTTGCCTCTGAACACTGCCTGTCAGCTTTGTTTCATATTTTTAAATCCCTTATATTAACTTCACCATCTTGTCTCTCTCTCTCTCTGTCTCTCTCTGTCTGTCATGGTGCCAAGGAAAAACAAAAGTAAAAAATAACCCACTTCCCATGATCCTATCGAGCTGAATTTTTGCACATAGACTTGTGTCACCTAACAAAGCATTGTCTCAAAATTTCAGATCGATCGAATCTACCGTAATTAAATTAATGAATTTTTAGTTTATCTCTATGTAGCATGCGTAGCCGTCTGCTATAGTTGACCTTCACGGGTCTTTGGAGCTTCACTCCAGTGCTCGTGTCACAGGGTTCTGTCGCCTGGTGCGTATTATATTGAACATAATCAATACTTTTAGTTATGTCTCATATATAAGGGATTTATAGTCAAAAACTTTGTTTTTACGGGTTGTTTAATTGTTGAAATTTGTGCTGGCCCGCAACCAATTAATTCATTTCCCATAGACGTCTATGGGAAATCGGGTTTCGCTTAACGAACTCCTCGCCGAATGCTCCGCTGGAACGAATTACGTTTATTAAGCGAGGCACCACTGTATTGTGGCCAGCAAGATGTAACACATGAGAAACTTTTCTCTCACTTTCACCAATATTTTGTTTCCTATTATTTTTTACAGAACACACATTTGAAATGAATGACATTTTTTAATTAAATAATTAATGTATATATATTCACACATTTAGATGTATATGTTGCTTAGTGGTGGGGTCTTGGTATGAAATAGTTTTAAAATTTCAACTTGTTCATAAAATTAAATAAGTTTCCATGCTTTAGTTGCTAGGAAAGAAAAGAAAACCACCACAGAAATACTAAAAATAAAAATAAAACTCTTGTGAGAAAGACCTGAAAAGATATAGCTATTTTAAGTTATTGGTTGCCATACCTGATGCACTACATTAACATGGCCAACAATTAACTAGGGGACAAAATGTGTACATACCATTGATTAGAAAACTACACAACACTGTAAAAATAGCAAGTTAATAAACTAATATATATTTTTTAAATTTGAAATAATAAAAGTAGGACTGTTATCGATATATTTAAATTTAATCGTTAACTTTTGAAAAATTATCGATTAATTAATCGATAATTTCGATTAAAACCAAAAACAGAAATTTATGACGTCATTAAACTGAACATTTCTCACGGACATTGAAAATTAAGAATATTTTGAACTAAATTTCATGACAATGTGATGATACTTAATTTGTGCTGAAGGTGGTACGTCAGCGATGTATTTGATCCTTTAAAAGAGAATTGTTTATGGCAGTGGACACAGTAAAAGTTTTCACCATCTTCGACTTTGCCATCCGCAGTTAGCTTAAAAACAACATATTTGCTCAACCTTCTAGTTATATGTTTAAATTTAACTGCGCTGATGCTGTCAGCAGGGCCGTCTTAACGCATAGGCCCGTTGGGCATTTGCCCGGGGGCCCACCAGC
Source organism: Ampullaceana balthica (assembly GCA_944989445.1). Lineage (NCBI taxonomy): Eukaryota > Metazoa > Mollusca > Gastropoda > Lymnaeidae > Ampullaceana > Ampullaceana balthica. Next base: position 785,373 of record CALYLW010000300.1, on the reverse strand, counting down.
ATATGGGCCCATGGGAATGTTTATTTATATATATTATTTATGTATATTCATTTTTTATTCCTGCGGGGGAAGGGCCCTACACTATTTCTTTGCCCGGGGGCCCAAAATGGTGTAAAGACGGCTCTGGCACCTTACTCATAAAACTTTGTCTGTTAACATGTGGTGACCTCACTGATAAAACTTTGTCTTCTGTGTCTGGTAACAGGTGGTGACCTCACTGATAAAACTTTGTCTGTTGACAGGTGGTGACCTCACTGATAAAACTTTGTCTTCTGTGTCTCGTAACAGGTGGTGACCTCACTAATAAAAATTTGTCTGTTGACATGTGGTGACCTCACTGATAAAACTTTGTCTGTTGACATGTGGTGACCTCACTGATAAAACTTTGTCTGTTGACAGGTGGTGACCTCACTGATAAAACTTTGTCTGTTGACAGGTGGTGACCTCACTGATAAAACTTTGTCTGTTGACAGGTGGTGACCTCACTTATAAAACTTTGTCTTCTGTGTCTGTTGACAGGTGGTGACCTCACTGATAAAACTTTGTCTGTTGACAGGTGGTGACCTCACTGATAAACCTTTGTCTGTTGACAGGTGGTGACCTCACTGATAAAACTTTGTCTGTTGACAGGTGGTGACCTCACTGATAAAACTTTGTCTGTTGACAGGTGGTGACCTCACTGATAAAACTTTGTCTTCTGTGTCTGTTGACAGGTGGTGACCTCACTGGATAAAACTTTGTCTGTTGACAGGTGGTGACATCACTGATAAAACTTTGTCTGTTGACCGGTGGTGACCTCACTGATAAAACTTTGTCTGTTGACAGGTGGTGACCTCACTGATAAAATTTTGTCTGTTGACAGGTGGTGACCTCACTGATAAAACTTTGTCTGTTGACAGGTGGTGACCTCACTGATAAAACTTTGTCTTCTGTGTCAGTTGACAGGTGGTGACCTCACTGATGAAACTTTGTCTTCTGTGTCTGTTGACAGGTGGTGACCTCACTGGATAAAACTTTGTCTGTTGACAGGTGGTGACCTCACTGATAAAACTGTGTCTGTTGACAGGTGGTGACCTCACTGATAACACTTTGTCTTCTGTGTCTGTTGACAGGTGGTGACCTCACTGGATAAAACTTTGTCTGTTGACAGGTGGTGACCTCACTGATAAAACTTTTTCTGTTGACAGGTGGTGACCTCACTTATAAAACTTTGTCTTCTGTGTCTGTTGACAGGTGGTGACCTCACTGATAAAACTTTGTCTGTTGACAGGTGGTCACCTCACTGATAAAACTTTGTCTGTTGACAGGTGTTCACCTCACTGATAAAACTTAGTCTTCTGTGTCTGTTGACAGGTGGTGACCTCACTGGATAAAACTTTGTCTGTTGACAGGTGGTGACCTCACTGATAAAACTTTGTCTGTTGACAGGTTGTGACCTCACTGATAAAACTTTGTCTGTTGACAGGTGGTGACCTCACTGATAAAACTTTGTCTGTTGACAGGTGGTGACCTCACTGATAAAACTTTGTCTGTTGACAGGTGGTGACCTCACTGATAAAACTTTGTCTGTTGACAGGTGGTGACCTCACTGATAAAACTTTGTCTGTTGACAGGTGGTGACCTCACTCGGTCCTCTTGAATACATCCTGAACACCCCCAGCCACCACAGGGTACATCACGGCAGAAACCCTTACTGCATTGACAAAAACTATGCTGGGACTCTTATTATCTGGGACAGAATATTCAGTTAGTTTTTTTTCATTAAAAGTTGGTCAATTTATTCTAAAATTCCAGCACAATTTTATATCAGTACATGTTCTTAAAAGGGAGGTAATTAAGGGATTAATTTTATATAACTTTTGATTATCTTAAATAAATTAAATTTATTGACTGCATGGTAATGACCAAATAATCTTGGGCTAAATAATTATGTATTAAGTAAGAGTTGCCATATGATTTTAAAATATTTTAATTGTTTTCAAATCCTGGTTCTATGACACAAAATTTAGTTTGGTATTTGTTCACTCTCATCAAATTGTATTATTGATAATTTACTCTTTGAAAGTTTTCATGGTGTCATAATGTTAAGTGGTGGGACTTCAAAATAAATATACAGCAAAAGGGATTTTATTTTAGATTACATATAGTAGAATCTTTACCACAGGGTTAAAAAAAATAATTTTTTATTGGTCTTTAAAAAATATTTACTAAAAAACTGAAACCTCAAGCAAGACATAAAAACTGTTGGCATAGTTTAAATGTATGTTATTAATGGTCTCTTACACCAATACAGATACATTCCAGGCTGAGGGAGAGAAAGTTGTGTACGGTTTGGTTCACCCCAACACATTCTGGAGTCCACTTTATGGTCAGGTATGATTGTAAGTCTCAGTTGAGATGAATTAATCACCCAAAAGTTTTAAAGTTAAATATTATATTTAATAATATTTTAATTAAGAAAATAATAAATGTAATTATCACTGAGGTTTTTATTTTTAAAATTAATTTAGTTAAATTTAAATAAATTGTAGAAAAACATATTTAGGAGCCATAAAAAAAAACAGAACAGTTTTTATTAGCCTAAACTTCTGAGAGCTTGAAGCCAATTGCTATATTAGTCTGTCATCCCTTTTCAGTTTTACCACTATTTGTATATATTTGGGCTGGTAAGAAAGTACAACGGCCTGTCCAACAAATTATCTGCAGTGTTTAAAGGACCTGGCTGGGAGCCTGGCAAACCATGGAGAGGCCTATATGAGGATATCCCACAGGTATGATGGACAGAAAAGTTGTCTCAAGATAATTTGCCTGATAGTTCTTTTATAAGTGCAACCAAACTTACATACTCGATTGTTCATCAATTCTACCAGACAAACTCATAAAAAAAATTGCAAAAAAAACTAATGTGTCTTTTTTTTTATTTGTAACAAGCCAAATATTAAATTATTATGTTTTTTTTTAATTTTTGCAATTTTCAAAAAATGTTGCAAGAAACGGAAGAAATTGAACAATGCACTGCATTATATTTTAAATCCTTGCAACCATCATAATTATTTCCTTTCAGGTGGAACCACCGGTAAAAAAATATAATAGTAATCTCCCCTGGTGGGCCAACGTCTACGTGCTCTTACACTTTACATTGGTCATTGCATTCTACAGTTTGGTGACACCATATAAAAAGGTGAGAAACTTTTTATGACTTTCATAAGCTACTTTAATTTTAAATGGAGAATAAAGGCACTTAAATTGTGAAATAATACAGCTAGACTGATTTTATATCTTGCCTTTTGTCTTAATTTGACAATTATACGAAGAAGGTGTTTGGTAGAAAATATTATTTTTTTGCTTTGTTTGTCTCTCAAATCCATGCATGCTTTTTAAGTTAGTTTATTCAATGTATAATTGCCTTTGCAGCAAATGACATTTATAACTGGTCTTGGATTTGTTGCATTCTTTGTTTATTCTGTGTCTGTTTTTGGAGCTTTATTTGATCACAGGTGAGTTTGTGATTTAGTTCATCATACTAAAAAGAATTTTAAGCTGTACTATTTTTGTATCTTTAAAACAGAAAGTTGTTACTAAAATAATTTTTTTTTAAACTTTAAAAAAAAGGAGTAAGAAGCAAAGAATAATTTTTATAGGCGTTTTCTCTCATCTTTTCACAAATGAATCATGCACAAAATTAGTTCCTTACATTTTAAATGAATAAATAGTAAAACTGTATTATTTCATTAATAATTTTAGAATGGGAGTGACTAGGGGTCTACCGATATGCATTTTTGCCGATATTTTTTCCCAATATGAGTATTTGTTAGGACATAAAATAACAGCGGTCATATTTGATGACGTCATTCTTAAATTTATCACTCGTAATTATTTATATTTTATAATTTAGGAGTCTGCCGATATGCAGTTTTGCCGATATTACCGTTTTTTTGTGTGGCCGAAACGAAGTTTCTGATGTGTTTACAAGTTCCAATTCATGACCTATATAAGACTCGAAAAACGAACCGTCCATTATAAAAATTTACAAGGAAAATTAGGAACTCCTTTTGAAACTTTAACTCATAATTATTAATTCTAACCAATAGTTTAATGGCTTTTGCACACGGCCACCTTTTATAAATGAAACAATGAGAACAAAGTAATTGTAATAGAGTGAAAATGAGTTTGAAGGATCAATGGTTGCCAATGACAACACGTCTTCACACGGTACACTTTGTTATTCCATACGAAACGAAATGTTTTAGACATCTGCGATTCTGCGTGCATCTTTGCTATTAGAGCAATTGCATCAACATTATGTTTACATGTTATCCATTTATTAGAGCAATTACGGTATACTTGGTATCGGCACTAGTTAGTTACACAGTATTTCCGAGTATACGAAAATTGGCCGATACCTAAACAATATCATAGCACATGGCATACTGTACATGGCTGTACATATTAATACTTGGACTCTTTTGGCTATTTCAATATTGGTATCGGGGTCGATATATTAATTTGTCGAGATATTGTAAATCTAAATGATAGGGTTTTTTCTTTTTTTGTATTTTTTTTTGACCTAAAAAAAATATCGGTGACGTCAATATCGGGATCTTTACATGCTACCGATTACCCCTAGGAGTGACCACTGTTGTAAAATGTAACAATAGTTGTACATCGCATGCTCTTACATTTCTTTAGCTAGCTGTTACTAGCTACTGACTATAAACATGTCCTCTTCCCCACAGAAAATATGGCTATCTGCTGGAGTTTTTGAGATGTGTGTTTACACTTGTTGTCATCCACTTGTTGAGTGGACCAGTCACAGTGGACACCCCTTTTGTTTTGGCTCTCATCATATTATATGTGGTGTCTGCTGCACTCTGGGTTTTGCTGGCAGCCCTGAAATGTGATGTCTATAATACAGGCAGCTGTAAGCCTGGCAAAAAAGTGGACTAATCCCTGTACAGATTCTTCATTAAATAGTTTGACATCAATCAGATTTATTTACTTTATGCCATGAGTATAAATCCCATAAGCCAGAAGCCGCCAGCCATGTTGAAAAGTGGACATTATTTGTGTCAGAATTTGATTGCTCAGTGTTAGTTGATCAATGAGAATTTTTAGCATGTGTCTGGTGTCAATTCTGGTAGGAAAAAAAATATGGTTTCCCCCATGCTGTTGTCATTTGATAACATCAAAAAAAGAACTTGAAGTCGATGGGATTATTGAAGACTATTTCCAGCGTGCTTTAACACACTCTCATTGATATGAGGATGTTATTAATATCTTGAACTGTTACCAATTTAAAACTTAATCCAACAATATTCCTTAATTTAAGATATGTTTTGTTATCTTGTAAATTTTCCATATCATCATGATCATGTGATACAAAATTACTTTATGTAATTTATGATGTTAATATTAAGAATCAAAAGACATTCCAATTGTATATTTTTCTTAAGCTGTGTGGCCATTTTTGTAGTTTTACCTGTTCACTACAATGCAAATGTTGATCATATATTTACATTTAACTTTTACTCAAGTTTGTTGAATATTTTATTTTATTGTATTTTTATATATATTATTTATATTTAAAAGGTGATTGTTAAAAAAAGTGTTTTTTTATTGGAATTTTTTAAGTTATTAAAATACTTAAAAATTAGACAGTATTTAATAGTATTATGAAACATTTTATATGTTGTCAATCACATAAAACAGCAACACACATGAATAAATAGAATTTATCGTTTAGTGTATTACAAATTTATTTAAGAATTAATAAAGTCTTATACACAATTTTGTTGTTTTTTAAAAATTCAATATCAAAGAGAAAGAAAAAAATTAACAAGCAAGCAGCTTTATAGAAAAACAAACATTATTTCATATATCAGCCAATATTATTTTAAAAACTGACTTAAAAAAACAAAACTTAATTTGATGATCATTTTAGGGCTGTGTACCATATTGGAGAACAGTAGTTTCTTAAAACTTATAATTGTCTGGAATTATTTTATGGACACAAATATTTTTTTAAAGAAAGTAATTAGATCTTTTCCTTCTCTCTCTTTTTAAAGGTGTAGTAAAATTATTTGCAATAAACAAATAATGTTGTCCACTTGTTTATTAATTACCCAAGGCAAGAAAATAAAATAGTAGAAAAAAAATCCTTTCACACCAGTAATTTTAAAAACTTGTTATTAAAAAATGATTTAAAATGTCATTTTCTCCACAGTATTAAGTAATCATCCAGGCATTTATTTCAATATGAAAAACATATTGGGCAACAATCACACTATAACACTGATACAGACATTTGTTGTCTTTCTTTCTTCGATCAAAACACTTCTAATTTTTGCAATATTCAGTAGATAAAAAAAGCAAACATTTAAACCCAACACAGACATGTAAGTGTAACACAAGTCAATTTTTAAGCCTTTAATTATTTTTTGTATTTCTAGACGAAATACAAAATTGAATTTGTTGGTTTATATTCATATTTTTTAAAAAAATCTTCCCATTAAATTTACTGGACAAAAACCTATTTTGCTGTGAATACATGAGATCATTTATCTAATTCCACTACAAAATTTAACACTGGTACATATGTTGATAACAGGACACAGCAAAATTTCTTTTTAAATAGTTTATAAATGTTCTAACAATACTTTTTTTTTAATCTTTAAAAATTGAATATTTTTGCGAACATTTTGAAATTAACACTTGCAAGTAAAGTTTAAGACCAAAACTAATAAAAAAAATGTTTTAAGTTCCTCCTAATATTTATACAAACTCTACTGTACAGCAGTTTTTGCCCCTGGTGGATTTGATGCCAGCTGTGCTTGTATTTTAGCTTGCATAACTTCTGTGATAACTGGGGAAATAACAAATAAAATAAAACCTTATTTGAAACACAAATGATCACTCCCATTGTTATTCGTCTGCTTAAAGAATATTGAAATAGGAGATCCATATAGATTGTACCAGCCCAAAGAAATGTGAATTCTCCCGCGTCAAGATGCATGTTATCTTTATTTGTTCCCCCCTCCCACCCCCTTTCCCCACCCTGTGTACATAAAAGAGTTTTAAAATTTCCACATAAAAATATAACATCACAGTTAAAACAAAATCTTCACCACCGACTGACTGGCTTTCCTAATTGGTTACCAGAATATATGCCACCTCCAAATTGTTCTGTCACATTTCACTTAGATAGCGTAATGAGAACAGGGGCAAAGGCAAGTTGCCCTTGTCTGGGGTGCACACACATTTGTACAGTGTTGTAAGAGAGGCAATGTGAATTGGGGTAGAGGCAAGTTGCCCTTGTCCTAGGGTGCACACACATTTGTACAGTGTTGTAAGTTGTAAGGGAGGCAATGTGAATTGGGGTAGAGGCAAGTTGCCCTTGTCCTTGGGTGCACACACATTTGTACAGTGTTGTAAGTTGTAAGGGAGGCAATGTGAATTGGGGTAGAGGCAAGTTGCCCTTGTCCTTGGGTGCACACACATTTGTATTGTGTTGTAAGGGAGGCAATGTGAATTGGGGTAGAGGCAAGTTGCCCTTGTCCTTGGGTGCACACACATATGTAGTGTTGTAAGGGAGGCAATGTGATTTGGGGTGGAGGCAAGTAAGGCTGTCAATATTGTTGAAAAATGCTGCCCGGGTACCCGTCCAAATTTTGAACGGGTACCCAGGTTACCCGATCGAAACATCACATAATTTTCCCCGTCATGATCGCTATACAATGCTACCTAGCCACCTTCCATACACCTCATTTCACACAGTAGCTACACGGCTACATTAATGACATCAAGCGATTCTGGCCGATTCTTACGTCACAGGTTGTCACAAAAACTTAGAAACCCCTCCAATATGACGTCACAAAGCTTTGCGGGCGCCCCCCCCCATAGAAGCCAAACTTCCTTTTTGAAAATGAGCATGTTTCAAATAACTTAATTGTCATTTAATTTTGTATTTAATGTGAAGTTGAACTCTAAAAATCGGTACACGCTAAATTCATGTAAAACGTCATTAAATAAATTGGAAGCAATCAAATATTTCATGGAACTTTTATTTAAAGTTGCGCATTTGGATGTGACGTCACATTTATTCTTAAACACATCCCTCCCCCTCGTCACAAATGTGTGACCCTCCTCCCCTAGGTTCATAACGTCATTTATGAACAGGCCCTTATCCATCTTACACTGTTAGTAACTAATTTATTGACTTTACAAACGTACAAATTTTGGTGTATTACTAAAATCCTGTTGACAGATAGTTCACCTTAGACGTATTTCACAGCATATATTTGAAACAAAAATGTTCATTTGGTACATGTAAATTGTTTCGCAAGCCGTAAATTAAACACAAAAAAGCTGCATGCCAGCCGAAGTTTGGTTAATATAGACATTGAAGCCACATTTTCACGGGTACCCGGGGCGGAATTTTACTACCTGGGTAATCTCACAGCAACGGGTACCCGGGTCCTAGGGTGCACACACATTTGTACAGGGTTGTAAGGGAGGCAATGTGAATTGGGGTAGAGGCAAGTTGCCCTTGTTCTGGGGTGAACACACATTTGTACAGTGTTGTAAGGGAGACAATGTGTAACATTTTGTTTCATTTTTATGTTTATGTATGAGCCATTTTGTAATCAATAAAATTTAGAACAAAGCTTGGTAAAAATCCAAAATCTCAGGGACACAAATTTTAAATAGTTTAAGAACCACTTGCACAGCACAGCCCCCCCCCCAAAAAAAAATATATATATGTTAAACGTAGGGTAGACAATAAATTATTGAAATACTACAACTAAATGATACTAATACTATCTGAGTGATATATATTGATTTTATAGATAAAATAATATGAAGATAATTCTTACAACAAAAGTGGTGATATTTTAACAACATTTTGCTAGGTAATTATACAACATTTCCTGACTGTAAGAATCATTAAACAATTTTTCAAATAACTATACACACTTTCTATAGCGACCAAGTGTGTGGTACGTAAAATCTCAAACAACACTTCCCCAATAGATTATACATAACCGTATAACCTAGGGTAAAACCTTAGTTATTTAACTCTAGTACAAAAAAGAACTTCACTGAGCTGTGTGTCAATTCTCACACCCGAAAGTAATACTATGCAATATTTGATGATTAAAACACAATGTTCTTTCATGTAAAAAAAAACAGCAACAATGTTTTAGTGTGTGTGTATGTCAATCAGTAACAATTTGTAAAATATTTAGTCCCATAAAAAATAAATTTGATCTAGATGAAGTTTTTGAAAAGATAAACCAAGCTGAATAACTGTATGTTTTAGAATCTGAATGAGAAATAGATGCAACTGAATTACAGATGTTCTATTCAAAATCTTTCCCCAGCCAATGACAAAAAGTTGTTTTTTAATGTTCTCACCTTGTTTTGACCTGTATTTGTCTTGTAGCACAGGTTGAACCTTTTCTATGTTTTTGGTCACATAATCAATTTTCCTCTTGAAGAAATCCTGAGCCTTTTCTTTGCTCTGTTTATAGAAATTATACATTTTATTAACAAAAATTTAAAGTAATACTGAATGTCACAGTGTCACTTCTATATCAGTTAAAATTGAGAAAATAATTCGCAGCCTGTGTTATGTATCTTAATTTTAGGACTAATCCAAATGGCTATTCCTTCTTTTTGACTTTTTGGATAAAACTTTGGTTTGCACTAAAATGATAAAGGGTGATCCTACCATTGATACAAAGTATCCAGTTCCTATATCGATCAGCAAATCATTTTCATCACTGAGTTTTCCTGGCACATACATCTTCATAATGGTTAAGATCAATCCAAACATGCAGAAACACTCGTTCAAAAAAATATTGTTTGATATGAATAAGATTGTATACCAAAAAAAAACTTAAAGAATTATAAATTTAGATCACAAAGAAAAGTTATAAAATAAAGAGAACCCAATACCTTGTCTTCTATTCTCAGGGAACGTGCTATGTTGACCCACTATTAACTGCATAAAAATAGTAATACTAATAGTAATAGTATAATTATCAAATGGCTCTTCAATATTGTACAAAGGATACAGAAGCTGTAAGAGGCACAAGTATATCAGACCCCGGAGAGCCAAGATGTGACACTGATTCTTCTGATTCAGCAAACTTGCCTTGTGCAACCTTCAGCTGGTTTATTGAATTGGTCAGAAAGTCTACCTCCTATGGGGACAAAAAAATAAAATGAAATATGGAAATGCGTAGTGACACATTAACTACCTTGTTAATAGAAAATTCAACCTCATCATTTGTTACATGCATTTGAAAAATAAAGCTCATTTTCCTCTATGTGGTTATTATTAATTTCATTTCAAACTACGCAGAATGTTCATCATAAATTCATTGTTGGGATTCCCCTCAGTGGCATGATTGGCCTTGTAAATTTGTTACTTTATTGTATGTGAAGTCAGTCATCGACAACCATTTTATTAATTCAGAGCTTATATTTATATCTAATGGTCTACATATTCAGCGACCAGGCAAATAGACCGGGGGCTGTTAACTGGCATGTGTAACATGTGACCACTGTGCCAGATTGCTACAATAAAAGCGCCACAGATACTTTGGTCATTCATTTTATTCAACTTGCTCCATATTTCATTTGGTTAGAGCACATGTCTGGTTAGCAGGGGAAAAATGGTTCAAATCCCCCACAGTGTCCTCTAGACAGAAAGGAATGGTAGCAGAGATTGATGTTTTGTTATTTTTAAACTAGGGGTTGTAGGGCGCCTAAGACGCCCACACCGGCTTTAGGGCGCCTACGGTGCCCACTTTTTTTGTCAAAACCCCAAGTAAATTATCCTTGTTTGATAAATACGAAATATTAAACTTCCTGAAATGTACACAAAGTATTTTATAATTATAAATCATCAAATCCTATTTTTACATCGTTCCCTTTACCAAAATTAAGATATAAGCTAAAGCAATGACGTCATATAATATTTTTTACAGCACATCTTTAATTGATAATTATTTTGCACACCTTTTTGCGCGCCTTGTATTAAATATAAGATCAAACAATGACGTCATATTAAATATTTTTACAGTGCTAATCACCACACGATTTTTTAACTGCTATAGACCGTTGTACATCGTTCCTCAGCGTTCCACAGTGAGCCGGACAGTGACTTGGGCTTTTATATTATATATAAGGGAGCATGATAATTTTTCTTGACCACTAAGAATGATGGAGATGCATTTATTTTTGTCAGTATAAAAAATTTCATCAGATTTTCTTTCTTTTTCTTTCTAAGAAAATCACAAAAATTTTCACTTTAAATTGTAATTAAAAAATTCATAATTAAGATCTTAAGTTATAAATAAATGTTATTTTAGTAGCATTAGTTGAAATAGGGCAAATCTTTACTGCTAAACATTAAGTTGTTTTTTTTTAAAGTTGTTTTTTTTTAATGATTTAACTCAATAACTGGACTACCTACTTAAAGATTTTGGAAGTAAATTTCAATATTTTACATGTATTTACTAAATTCAAATTTTTTTGATTCTCAATATAAATATCAAAACAGTACATTTGCTAGTATCACACAACAAATCAATTTGTCCAGCAATTACTGAAGCTGAAAAAATGTAAGGACAGTAGAAGTTTCAGACAAAAAAAATTGTTGAGCTAGGACTATTCACATGACCAAGCTCTTTGGACATATAGCTCATTACCCACTCTCCGTCCTATTGCTCTGGTTGTCGGACCTACAGCCCACATTTTATGTGTCCTATCACCAGACCTATCGCCACCACCTACTTATATATTAAGATTTTCTCAGTGTTTACAAGTGATAGTAGTAAACTACTTTGATAAAATTTGTTATTACGATATAACTCAATCTACTACATAGGAAATGGGACTTTTTTCATATTCTATTTATCAAGGTGCCACTTTCAATTTCTCTCATCAGTTGGCATCCATTCATTAAAAAAAATTTGGGGAGCACTTTTATTACATTGGCTTTGTGGATCCGTATGCTAAACGAAATAGATTTTTAAAAATGTGACTGAAATACAAAGCAAGTGAAATCAAATGATTGAGATTGACCATCAATCCAGTGGTCATATATTAAGCCTGCCTGACAGATAGCCACCAGTCTACTGGTTCGGTCCAAGTCACTTGTCAATAGCGTTGAAGTGTAGACACTTCATTTATCATTGATAGAATTATTTGAAAGTGATCTTGTTTCAAGTTTGCTCTATAATACAGCACTATTTTTTAAAATTCTTTTTCCAGAAGTCCCTGCTTACCAACTTAACTTAACAAATGCTACTTAACTACAACACTGAACACTATAAACAATTAGTAAACAGTTTAGTACAAGTGGGAGGAGGTGTTGTAGCAGACATTATTTAATGGGAGTCCCAGTCCTAGAAAGGGGCGCGGAGGTCGAGTGACAACTTGTATAGATAAGACAAGTTCTGTGGGGTGGTGCCGAAGGCTCACATTTCAAGGGCAGCCTCTGCGGTGCCATGCAGCGAACGTAGTGGGTTTTTTTTTGAGGTTGCTCTCTCCCATCTAGTCAATGGCAGGTGAAGTAATGGGTGGGAGTGGGGGCAATCCCAAGAAAAAAGCGCAGCTAACGTGCCATTTCGAGGCCCGTAGATTAGGAATATTGGGTTCGCTAAGAGAGGGGTGGTACATTGTGAGGAAGTTTAAAGAGATTTGGCGGTAATCCTGCAGTTTTAGCACGTATATTATTTCACAGCAAATTTTGGTAAAAATAGACTACTCCGACCGGGCCAAAATGAGATCATTTCCAGCCGCCATCTTTGTTGCTATGCACGTGACAAAGATGGCGGGCGGATCGATAGTCCCAACCAAGGGAAAATGCTGAAAATGAAATGGGTGGGCAATGGAAGACAATCACGAAAAATACACTTTTATCACTAAATATATAAATAATTATCGAGTTATATTCTTCCGAAATATCACTAGTAAAACACTAAAATCAGCTTCCATTTTGCAAATCACTAATAAATTTCCAACGCGATGCTTGCGCTACAGTGGCAAAGCAAAAAAGAGAGAACCTTCAAATTTGCGGGCTTATTGCAACAATCAGTATGTCCGCAGTTTCGTATTCGATGATTCTTATCTAATAAATATAAGGGGATGCGTTCCCTCTCCCCCGTTTCTTTTTTTTTATTTTGGGGAGGGATCTCGCTCCCCAAACCCCACCCCGCTTTTATTATAATTTTTATTTGTATCTAATAATTTTTAAGGGGAGGCATTCCCCCTCCCCTTAGACCCCCCCCCTGGTTTTTAAAACAGGAAAACAAACATTATTCAAGGGAAGCAGCTCTCGGCCAGCAACAGGTAGCGTCACTGTGACCGTAATGTGACGTCACGGTCGGACAAGCCTGAATAGGCACTTTGGTAAAAAAAAACGTTAAAAAATATAAATAACCAATAGCATAGTTATTTAGAGCGTATTCTTAAGTAAATTTTTACACCAAAATTATAATTTTAGGACTTACAGTTTTAAAGTTATGAATTTTTAAAGTGTGGTTCAAATTGTCCCAATCCCAAATGTATTTTATCCCCCACATTTTGTGACCTCAATTCCGCTGTTCGCGTCACGCACTTTATCTCTTGTTTTAATAATGATTTTATTTTCAATATCAATGCTTTAATTAAAATTATTAGTTCTATATTTTGTTTTTAAAATATTCTTTATTAATGAAATCATTTAACTTTGAATAACAGTAAAATTTATCTTTAAACGAAGTTTCTGTTGTGTTTACACGTTCCAATTCCCATTGACCTACATATGTCAAAGTGAACTGTCCTCTGCCTCTATATAAATGTAGAAAAAATATTGGGATCTTGTTTTGAACCTTCAACTTTGGCTCATGACTAATTAATTTAACCCTGACCAATGGTTAAAAGGTTTTTGCACACAGCCACAACTAATGAATGAAACTATTAAAGACATTGTAGAAGTGGGAGTCAAAATGAGGTTGAGTGAATAGGACAACTAGTCTGCACAGGGTACATTATGAAATTTCATATCAAACTCTGCAGGGTTTAGCTGTCTAAATTAATTATATTATTGAACTAAGTCCATATTAGATCATCTTTAAAGTTCAATATCAAATATTTTAATGTTAAAAGTCAAAATAATTTAATATTTTATAAGCATCGGAGACTTCCGCCATTACAAAGGGGGCATGTCACTTCATAATCATGAATGGTCAGTGCTTGGGAAAATTATTTTAAAAAATGTCCGCCATGTCCTAGCTCAATGAAAATTGGCACACACGTAAATCGATTGATAAAGCTCAGCAAGAATTAATATGAAAGAGAGTGAAATTCATTTTAAGCAAAAGTTTTTGATGTGAAGATGGCCTACATTAGCATTGATATTCCAAAATACCCATCGATTGAAAATTCGATAGAAAACAATTAAAATGTAGGCCACCATGTCATCCAGGGCTGTAGACCGGAAAAGGAACTGAAATATGAGTGGAAAGTACCTATTTATTAATAGTTTTACACCCTCGTCAGAAAATTAAAAACTTGGATCCTCCTGCGCCGAAGTTAATTTCCGATACAAAAAACGTAGTAGTCTCCCTTGTCTTACCGAAGTGCCTACCCTGAATCAGCCCAAATTTTAATTTTGTCGTGATAACTTACGTGGTAAAAGCAAAGAGAACGGTGCGCTCGATAAATGGTAATTTTGGCTGCTATATTTGTTTTTTCTATTTTAATTTAAAAAATAGACAACTAAACCTAACCCAGACCCTAAAATTACAACCTTAATTACGTTTATGCATAAAAATAATTGGACTTATTCCCTTTTTAAGTGTAAAAATACAACATTTCATTCCCGGAAGTACGCGCTCTGCCATAACAATGTATCAATGTAAATAGTTGAGCGCACCGTTCTCTTTGCTTTAGCCACTTACGTTTTTAATTTATTAAATGCAATAATATGTTATATTTTAGCTATTGCAGCACTAATTTGTAAGTTTTATTAATTTCTAAGACAATTTTTCAGCTCTATATGATACGACGCATCTTAAACTTCGAAAGTACTGACTAAAACTTACAACGGTAAAGTAAAAAGGATGATTTTGATTGTTTACCGGTTACAGTGCCGTATACACTGATCAGTTTGGAGATGATTTAACATTGCTTACTTTTAAAATTAATTTAACTACTCCCAATTAAAATACATAAAATTAATTTTAAAAAACCACCTGTTCTAACTGTTGCGATAAATGATTTAAGTGTGGTATGGGAAGTGTCGTTACATCGATTTGCTTAGCCCCAGGTTCGTGAGCAGCCATCTTAAATTTTTCAGTAAATAGTGCTCTCAACTTTATAATGTATTCGATACCAAATCCGCTTCATATTTCTCTTTTTGTTCAATTCATTGGTATCGATACTTGATACTCAATAAATTAGACTCTAAACAAAAGTAGACTTAAAATGTATCTGAAACAAAATATATTAACTGAAAATTATGGTTGAACATTTTCTCCCCAAATATCCAGTAATTACAAGCAAAACCATCATGGAATGTAAAGCAATATTAAGAATAAAATTAAATGTAATGCTAACAAGTGTGAAATAAGTGATAAATAAGATTCATTAATTCAATGCACAAAGAAAATCTCTGCACAATATCAATAAACGATTTTTAAGTAATTTTTTTTACCAAAAAATCTCTTCATTTTTAAAAGGTGCTCTATCTTATCTTATCTTATCTATACAGACGCTCCTTCTATGCAGAAGATAGTTGCGTCCACAGACCATGACAGATGATCTGTTGGCAAGTGATGCAGCATTCACATGCCACGGCTGTGTGGGTTCCACGCATTACCCAGCCGCCTAACTACATGTAGTGTTAGGTACCCATTCGGAGCGGGGTGACTCAGGGACGCCCTAGGCCCCGGGAACAAACCCTTGCCTTCACACGGATTCGAACCCGTGACCATCGGTACGACAGTCCAGTGCGCTGCCACTCGACCACCGCTCTAGTTCTATCCAGGAAGCACTAAAATGAAAAATTTATTACGTTACGTCAATGAAAGTTGTTCAGAAGTGTAGATCCTATGCAGCATAATAATTTATATTGAATGAAGACAAAAAGTGACCGGTCAAAGTTTGATAATTTTAACGCGGCCCACTGAGTTTTATTGTGGGGGTGGGAGGGGGGTTGTGTGAAGTTTGATTGTTAATATTTTATATTGTTTTGATTGAATAATTTAATTTCTTTTTATTGATTCATGCCTTCAAAATAAAATGCAGTTACACCATAAAAGTGAATATAACGTGAATTAATATTTTAAATTACTAGAACGCTTAATCAAGTACAATCCGTAGCTTTTTTCTCTGCAAGGAGATGGTTCCATCTGTGGCTAAAAGACACAATGACACGACACACGAATGTGTTGCTTATGTTCAATTTATTATAATATTTTTTTTATTGTTTTGGTTGCTGTCACTGCAGAAAAGCTCGGTTCAAACAGGCCGTCGTTATTTACGATCTCCAGAGATTAATCTTCTTCTTGCACATACATGCTACATTGGCATCAGGGGCGGATTAAGACTGCACGGGGCCCCTGGCTGCAATTCAAACTGGGGCCCTATCCAGCCAGCGTCCCTTTAAATAAAATGATTGCTAGCAGCTAATATAAGACTGTAACTTGTAACTAAATAGTTCATCGGTTCCTTTAACATACTTTGTCTGTACTACGGGATCGGCCTTCCCAGCCAAAGATTATTCATGAAAAAATGGAATATAAAGAAATAACTGTTTGGGGCCGTCCATAAATGACGTCACGCTATTTTGGCCGATTTTTCACCCCTCCCCCCCCTCGTCACAAAAAGTTAGACAAAAAAAAAGACAAAATTAAAAAACAAAAACAAAAAAACAACAATAAGAAAAACCCACCTTACTTTCTATCCACCAGATATATTAAAATACGGCATGTGTAGGGCCTACAGTAATTTGTACGTATACGCTTCGAACATTTGCCCACTATTGAACCGGTTCCTTCCAGAAAATGCATCTTTTAAATTTGACTTCTATGTAGATTTCTTACCTACGTACTATACGAAGACACCTAAATCCACCCTACTTTCATTTATATTGACACGAGTGACAATAATCTTAATCCACATGACTTCACTGTATGAAGTATCCTTTCTGTGATATTTAAAATTAATTCCTTAAAAACTTAGCTAAGAAGAAAAGTTGTTTTGTAAGGTGACCAGACGTCGCGATTTAGGCGGGACAGTCCCGATTTCAGACCTCATATCCCGCTGACCCTCGCTTGTCCCGGCGGGACGCCCGTTTGTCCCGCTTTTTTCAATACTTTAAATACAATTAGTTTTATTTTTGATTTTGGGTACGAATGACTTAATATTTTCTTAAATTTAATTAAATATTCAAAACGGTGAAATTTTTTATCAATTTAAATTGCTTTATTATTAGCTAAGCCAGTTGCTGCGTCGATTTCTGTGGTTATTTACATTTTACTCCTTGATACGGCCTTCCCGTGACTTGACGGTGATCCCGACGCGTAAGGTGACCAGACGTCCCGATTTCAGACTTTATGTCCCGCTCAAGTGACCAGACGTCCCGATTTTTTGCTACAGAAACCTGGGACCGTATGAGGGACCCCGTCCCGCTCCCCCCCCCCGAAAATCTGGTCACTCTCGAAATGTGATGTCAAGAATTTGATGCATGCATTCAATAAAGTTAATGAATACTATTATATCTAGAATGGCCAGGGGCGTTAGACCCAAAACCAATCGAACAATTATATCAAGCTTAAAACGTTTATAATTGTATCATATAGATCATATAGATTATTTAAAATAAATAAATAAATAAAAATTGATATTCCGTGTAGTTTTGACTTAAAATATCTACACATAATCCTATTCATATCATTTTTAGGCACTTATCATGCTTGTAAAACTCACCGGAGGGGGTGGGGCGGGGGGGGCTAACGACGCTCCCCCAAATCCCCGCCCGAGTCATGTGGGCTGGACCTTGAGTCTGGGGGGGGGGACCGGACGCACACATAAACTTGTATTTTGGGGTAACGGGCAAAAAGGTTCGGAGATTCCTACCGTAAGAAAACCAAACGGAGCTGCGGCTACATCACAAATGCTTTGCTGTCAACATCAAACGACGCTTTTATACGTTCTCTTATGAGTTCTCAAACTTAGGGATTATAATTAGCATTAATTTTCATTTCTTGATAACTTACGCCAACCGGCGTTTGATGGCCTACAGATATTGCATTTCTTTGGCACTTTGAGAAGCACTGATGGTTTAAAAAAAATTATTTTTTTTAAAAAGTCATTAAATAAATTGTAAGCCACCAAATATTAAAGTCGAAGTTTTATTTAATGTTACCCTTTTCATGTGACGTCACATTTCTTCAACCCCCTCCCTCCCCCTCGTCACGCATCGTCACAAAAGTGTGACCCCCCTCCCCCCTAGGTGCGTGACGTCATTTATGGACGGCCCCTTTGCCGGTATCCTAATATTGAGTTCAGAAATACAATTTTTAAAAAAATATTTGTGCCCACGCCGGAAATCGATCGCGTGACCGCTTGCACAGCAGGGCGATTTTCTACCTCAAGACCACACGTGCCTGATGAAAACAAGTGAAGTTTACAAATATAAACAATAATCTTTAATATTTTCTCTTAGTGAGCCTATAAAAAAAGTTTTTTAAAAATTAATTTTTTTAATTTATGATACTTTCAGGAATTCATGCAAACATTGGTCCATCTTTCTTATGAAATATACTAAATTTGGGGGCCCCTAATCATCGGGGGCCCCTGGCTTTAGCCCGTCCAGCCCCCCCCCCTTAATCCGCCATAGATTGGCATGGTTTGTTGACAAATGGCTCACGGATACATTCTTGCACATATATGGTACATTGGCATGGTTTGTTGACAAATGGCTCACGGATACATTCTTGCACATACATGCTACATTGGCATTGTTTTGTTGACAAATGGCTCACAGATACATTCTTGCACATATATGCTACATTGGCATGGTTTGTTGTCAAATGGCTCACGTATACATTCTTGCACATACATGCTACATTGGCATGGTTTGTTGACAAATGGCCCACGGATACATTCCTTCCCCGGTCTTACGTGGCTGGCAAGACGTAGCACTCGAACTTTTTAAAAGGCAAAAACAAGTAATCGTGCACCAACTGGGAGAATGGATGATCAGTCTGACAGGTGATCGTGCACCAACTGCAATGGCTTTTGTTATTCTAATACTAATTCTCATATTAGCGATTTTCTTCTGGATTAACATCTTATTTCTGTATATAAGAGAAGACATGTGTGTTCTACTTCCATCTTTTCACAAAACTGCTGAAATTGGCGTGAGTTAAGATCGTGTGTTTTGATGAAGTAAATAAGTTTAACGACAGCAATCAATACACTGTTTCATTCCTGTGAAATTGTTCGGGTTGACAGCATTTTCCTGTGAATGATACAATGCTTAGATTCAATCTCAGGTGCAACCAACTTAATTCTAGCAGTTAGCCAGTCAGCGCCTGGTAATGGCAGCAGGTCAGTTTGTGCATATGCCAAAAAAAAGGACAATTTTATTTGTCCTGATATATAACCATGACATCCATTGACTTGAACAGTTCTGCTACTGTGGTGTTGGTTGGCAAAGATAGAGCACACCCTCCTGCTTAAGATAATGCATGCATATAAACAATTAGTATGGCCTTGTTGATATATGTAAGTGCGTACCACGGTGACGTATCAATCCTCAATCGTGCCTCAATTTATTCAGCTATTTTCAAAATTCTTCAGTCACAGTGCTAGCCGAAAAAGGCACATGAGCTATCTATTTGCTAAACAGCTTCTCCTAGAACAGGGGTCGGCGAACAGGGGTAAATTACCCCATTTGGGGTAAAAAGGGAATTCTTGGGGGTAATGCAGACTCATTGGGGACATATTAAATCCGATGGATATATTCAAATTATGTCATGTGTACATGTACGCATGGAATGTAAGCCCACTACGTGTATGCATGGAATATAAGCCCACTAAGTGTACGCATGGAATGTAAGCCCACTACATGTATGCTTGGAATGTAAGCCCACTACATGTATGCATGGAATATAAGCCCACTAAGTGTATGCATGGAATATAAGCCCACTAAGTTTATGCATGGAATATAAGCCCACTAAGTGTACGCATGGAATGTAAGCCCACTACGTGTATGCTTGGAATATAAGCCCACTACATGTATGCTTGGAATATAAGCCCACTATTGAACCGGATGTTTAAATTCGATATCACCATACATTTCGTATCTCCGTACTATACAAAGAAATCACAATCCTCTCCACTTTCGTTTATATTGACATGAATAACAATATTCTTAATCGACATGACTAAACTGTATCCAATATCCTCTCTGTGACATTTAATATTAATGCATTAAAACTGACCTTAAGCCTGTAAACAACAAAAGCATTTAATAGTATACCATTTTATTAAGTGTGCGCATTAAGTGATACTTTCTTTTAATACAAAGGTTTTCTGTTTGAAACAAAGAGGATATGTGGTTTTGTGCTCCACTTGAAGTGTGATGTCAAGGAATTGATGGATTCAACAAAGTTAAGGAATTGATGTATTCAACAAAGTTAATGAATACTTTGATAAGGTTTATTTAAAATTGGAACTCTGTCTTGTGTATTGTTGATAGAGCTCCATGAGCTTTGTGTTGGGTTGTGAATTTTCGGCTATCGTAAGAGAGTAGTATATCCCGAAATGGAAGCCTTGCTTGTGAAATAATTGAACTTGGAGTGGAGGTCGTCGGGGATGATGTTGTCCAGATTGTACATTTCATTTAAGATAATTCAACTGTTTTGTTATTTATGTACAGCTGGTGAGGCTGTACAGACTACTTCATCACACTGAGGTACGGTGGCACACTGAGGTACGGTGGCACACTGAGGTACGGTGGCACACTGAGGTACGGTGGCACACTGAGGTACGGTGGCACACTGAGGTACGGTGGCACACTGAGGTACGGTGGCACACTGAGGTTCGGTTGCACACTGAGGTGCGGTGGCACACTGAGGTACGGTGGCACACTGAGGTACGGTGGCACACTGAGGTACGGTGGCACACTGAGGTACGGTGGCACACTGAGGTACGGTGGCACACTGAGGTACGGTGGCTTTCGCGTGATTGAACAGAGTGTGGGCTCTGAAAGCGGAACTTCAAATATTTCTGGCTGGTGAAAGCTTGCCCTGACAGAGACGTTTACGAACGATTGTTGGGTTGTTGAGTTGCCCATCCATCAAGCTTAGCTGATATTTTGAGCATGTGAATGCGCTGAACAAAGAATTGCAGGGGGAAAATATCAATATAATTTCAGCCCCAGAAAGAATTACAAACAAAGCATATCTGACACATTTTTTGGATGTCAAATGCTGCAAAGTCTTTAAACATTGCACCTGAGGAGGGAGTCAAATAATTTCAGTTAGTTTTTTTAAGTAAATGTCGTGCTTATCAGACATTATCAATGTGTGCTTATCAGACATGATCACATTATGTCTTATTTTATCATTATATCAACAATGGTCAGGGTCGTTAGACATATAACCGTTATAACCATGATATTAAACTGTAAACTTTTATAGTTGTATCAAATAAATTCCCTTTGAAATACGGATCCGCCGTGTCATTTCGATTGAAAATATCTACCCATAATCCTTTTCAGATTAATTTTCAAATACTTGCTTCTAAATTTCACAATATGTTTTTTCGTCTGGAGCTTGGCCCGAGACCCGTTGGGTGGGTAGGGATGGGAGCTTACTCCCCCCAAAACCCTCGAGTCGTGTGGGCATGGGAGCTTACTCCCCCCAAACCCTCGAGTCGTGTGGGCAGGATCTCGCGCCTTCGGGGGTAGGGATGTGAGCTTACTCCCCCAAACCCTCGAGTCGTATGGGCATGGGAGCTTACTCCCCCAACCCTCGAGTCATGTGGGCATGGGAGCTTACTCCCCCAAAACCCTCGAGTCGTGTGGGCAGGATCTCGCGCCTTCGGGGGTAGGGATGTGAGCTTACTCCCCCAAACCCTCGAGTCGTATGGGCATGGGAGCTTACTCCCCCAAACCCTCGAGTCGTGTTGGCATGGGAGCTTACTCCCCCCAAACCCTCGAGTCGTATGGGCATGTGAGCTTACTCCCCCAAACCCTCGAGTCGTATGGGCATGGGAGCTTACTCCCCCAAACCCTCGAGTCGTATGGACATGGGAGCTTACTCCCCCCAAACCCTCGAGTCGTGTGGGCATGGGAGCTTACTCCCCCCAAACCCTCGAGTCGTGTTGGCATGGGAGCTTACTCCCCCAAACCCTCGAGTCGTGTTGGCATGGGAGCTTACTCCCCCCAAACCCTCGAGTCGTGTGGGCATGGGAGCTTACTCCCCCCAAACCCTCGAGTCGTGTTGGCATGGGAGCTTACTCCCCCCAAACCCTCGAGTCGTGTGGGCATGGGAGCTTACTCCCCCGAAACCCTCGAGTCGTGTGGGCATGGGAGCTTACTCCTCCCAAACCCTCGAGTCGTGTGGGCAGGACCTCGCGCCTTCGGGGGTAACGTCAACATAACATTTTGTATCTTCGGGTAATGGGCAAAAAAGTTCGCCGACCCCTGTCCTAGAAGTTCACGTGCAAATATCTTCAGTGGATGGCAAGATTAATTCTTCACTATAGTAAATGGCTTTTAGCCTTAGCCAGGGCCGGACGTAGCCTTTGAAACACTCCGTGCAAAAAGTGAAAAATTGCGCCCCTATGTAATTTATACAAGTTAATTATTCTTTTTTTAAAAAAATGAATATGGCTTTTTATAGTTTTAGCAAACATTTAAAAAATCACTTTAACATAAACTTTAACACAATAATTTACACAAATACTTAAATTAGATTTCACAAAAATGATTCATTAAAAAAAAACTGTTACCATGAGTTTATACTCAGACATTTTTTAAAGGCACTTTTAGTTCAGAGACGTATGTAATTAATTTAGAAATATTTAAGCTGTTACTGAGTTCATACTCAACTGCTAATATAACGAGGTTTGACAATATTGTTTGAGATTATGTTTCCAAAAAAGTTATTGATTATTTTTAGTTTTTGAAAATTACTTTCTCCGGATTGGAAGTTACTAAAAAATCTTTTTGTCCAATAGAGCCATAAACACCACATATTTTGAAAAGTAATTCCGTAAGAGCCATATAGTATGTTTAAAACTAAAAATTCAAGTAAATGTGATCATTTTTTGTAATTTCAGCACTAAAAGTACAAATATTATGTCTCTGAATTCTTTTAAATAACGTTGTTATGCTGTTTTTTTAAAAATATGCAATTTATAAGTAGATCAAATGAGTCTGAATAAACGTTTTTTTTATAAACGATTATTTGTCTGAGAGCCAGATGCAGCCATCAAAAGAGCCACATGTGGCTCGCGAGCTATGGTTTCCCGACCCCTGTACCTAGAGCAACGGTAAAGTTTGGAGCATATCTCATTTATGTTATGAAATTCAACTTGCAAACGTTCTAAATATTTTTTCAGTAGAGAATACAGCACTGATATTTCTTTAGAAATTGTGTATCCACTATCCACTGATTCTCCATCTGTTTAAAAGCTTTCCAAATCTTTGCAACTTGACAAAATCACAGAAAAACTAACATCTTTTATTTCATAAATATGGTATAAAAAAAGTAACATTTGTGATGTTGCAGCTGAGAACATCTTTGTTCTAAAGACTTGGTTGCATTGTCAACAAGGTGGTAAACGAATTCAAATTAATGTCTTAATTTCTGTGCATCTAAATATAGGCTTGACCTGATTTTCACCAAAATGACTTTATCTCAGACGAACTTCATGTCCTTGTATTGAGTAAAAAAATGTATCTGCATCAACAAGGATGATATTTGCCAGCATCTATTTCGGATGACATTTGCCAGCATTTATTTCGGATGACATTTGCCAGCATCTATTTCGGATGACATTTGCCAGCATTTATTTCGGATGACATTTGCCCTCATCTATTTCGGATGACATTTGCCAGCATCTATTTCGGATGACATTTGCCAGCATCTATTTCGGATGACATTTGCCAGCATTTATTTCGGATGACATTTGCCCTCATCTATTTCGGATGAGATTTTCCAGCATCTATTTCGGATGACATTTGCCAGCATCTATTTCGGATGAGATTTTCCAGCATCTATTTCGGATGACATTTGCCAGCATCTATTTCGGATGACATTTGCCTGCATCTATTTCGGATGACATTTGCCCCCATCTATTTCGGATGACATTTGTCAGCATCTATTTCGGATGACATTTGCCTGCATCTATTTCGGATGACATTTGCCAGCATCTATTTCGGATGACATTTGCCAGCATCTATTTCGGATGACATTTGCCAGCATCTATTTCGGATGACATTTGCCAGCATCTATTTCGGATGACATTTGCCAGCATCTATTTCGGATGACATTTGCCAGCATCTATTTCGGATGACATTTGCCAGCATCGACATTAAAGGATGACATTTGCCAGCATCGACATTAAAGGATGACATTTGCCAGCATCGACATTAAAGGATGACATTTGCCAGCATCGACATTGAAGGATGACATTAAAGTGATTGTTTGATCACAGATTCTTATAAAATAAATTTAAAAATATTGGAGCTTCTCAAAAGTTTTATAGCCAATGCAATATCATACTTTTTACCCTGCATGAGTTTACTAATGAGATTGACATGAGTTTATCAATGGGATTGACATGAGTTAATATCTCATACCATAGCACTACAGAAAAAAATACGAAATTTTAATAATTGTAGTTACGTAAGTAGTCCAGGTGCTTCATCTCTTATTGAACTATCTATATCTTTGTTCTGGTAAATGCCTAGCAATCCATCATATATTTGACCGATTCCATACCTCAACGACTTTCCCACCTGAAGTCACTGCGAGGTTTAGAGGTTAGTTCTTCAAACGAATTGGCCGTCTGAAAGTCGATGAAGAAAAAACAAACCCGTAAAAACAAAGTTTTTGACTATAAATCCCTTATATATGAGACAGAAATAAAAGTATTGATTATGTTCCAACTCTACAAAAATTTACAGACGGACACAGAGTGATGTCCCTTGTCTTTAATAACGGGGGGTGGGACGTGAGGTGGTGTCGGCACGACGGTCGGCGTCAACTCAAAATCTCACGTGGAAGTGGAAGAAAAAAACAATAACAAACCGTGAATACGAATTACATACGTTATATAAGGAAAAACTAAAAATGCATTAATTTGATTACGGTACGATCGATCGATCTGAAATTTTGATACGATGCATTGTTAGGTGAGACGGGTCCGTGTGCCAAATTTCAGCTCGATCGGATCACTGGAAGTGGGTCATTTTTCACTTTTGTTTTTCCGCCCGCCCATGAGATGACGACAGACAGAGAGAGAGAGAGAGACAGAGACGGCGGTGAAGTTAATATAAGGGATTTAATAAAACAAACCCGTAAAAACAAAGTTTTTGACTATAAATCCCTTATATATGAGACAGAACTAAAAGTATTGATTATGTTCCAACTCTACAAAAATTTACAGACGGACACAGAGTGATGTCCCTTGTCTTTAATAACGGGGGTGGGACGTGAGGGGTGTCGGCACGACGGTCGGCGTCAACTCAAAATCTCACGTGGAAGTGGAAGAAAAAAACAATAACAAACCGTGAATTTGAATTACATACCTCATATAAGGATAAACTAAAAATGCATTAATTTAATTACGGTACGTTCGATCGATCTGAAATTTTGATACGATGCATTGTTAGGTGAGATCGGGTCCGTGTGCCAAATTTCAGCTCGATCGGATCACTGGAAGTGGGTCATTTTTCGACTTTTCTTTTTCCGCCCGCCCATGAGATGACGACAGAGATGAGACGGCCGCGAAGTTAATATAAGGGATTTAAATAAAACAAACCCGTAAAAACAAAGTTTTTGACTATAAATCCCTTATATATGAGACATAACTAACAGTATTGATTATTTTCAAACATTACAGACTGACACCGAGTGATGTCCCTTGTCTTTAATAAATGGGGGTGGGATGTGAGGGGGTGTCGGCACGACGGTCGGCGTCAACTCAAACTCACGTGGAAGTGGAAGAAAAAAACAATAACAAACCGTGAATTTGAATTACATACCTCATATAAGGATAAACTAAAAATGCATTAATTTAATTACGGTACGATCGATCGATCTGAAATTTTGATACGATGCATTGTTAGGTGAGTCGGGTCCGTGTGCCAAATTTCAGCTCGATCGGATCACTGGAAGTGGGTCATTTTTTACTTTTCTTTTTCCGCCCGCCCAGCCCAAGACAGAGATGATGAAACGGCCGCGAAGTTAATATAAGGGATTTAAAAAAAAACAACGTAAAAACAAAGTTTTTGACTATAAATCCCTTATATATGAGAGATAACTAACAGTATTGATTATTTTCAAACATTTACAGACTGACACCGAGTGATGTCCCTTGTCTTTAATAAATGTGGGGTGGGATGTGAGGGGGTGTCGGCACGACGGTCGGCACACGACGGTCGGCGTCAACTCAAACTCACGTGGAAGTGGAAGAAAAAAACAATAACAAACCGTGAATTTGAATTACATACCTCATATAAGGATAAACTAAAAATGCATTAATTTAATTACGGTACGATCGATCGATCTGAAATTTTGATACGATGCATTGTTAGGTGAGTCGGGTCCGTGTGCCAAATTTCAGCTCGATCGGATCACTGGAAGTGGGTCAATGTTTACTTTTCTTTTTCCGCCCGCCCAGCCCAAGACAGATATGATGAGATGACGACAGAGACGGCCGCGAAGTTAATATAAGGGATTTAATAAGTAACATTTTTAGACAATATCAAAGAAGTACACTCCTTCTAATGATGATTTTACAATATCATTTATTACTAGATTAAGTGAGTGGCTACCACATGATATATCGGGCGCCAATTTTATAATTTTTAAATAATTTTTCCCTGGGCGCAAAAAATCCTAATTACACCATTTTTGACGTAGAAAGAACGACATACCCTCTCGTCATGAAACTCACTGCGGCCCGGGTTATCGTCAGTTATTTTAAAATATAAGTTTTATACGCTATACTATTAAAAAAGGATTTAATTTGCTCATTTTGGGGACTTGTTTTTAAAATTAATTTTTCCATTAATTAATTCTCCATTTCCATGACTAAATTTTGCGCCCCTCAATTTGTTTACTCCGTGCATTTGCACGGGACGATGGAGTATTATTACGGCCTTTGCCTTAGCAATATGGTAGGCCACCACATATGCTGTCCTTCATGTTCCAGATTTTTTTAATACTCCAGGGATTTGTCTTTTATACAATCTTGTAATCCCGACAGAAATAGCCTCAGAAATAAAAAAGAAATTATTTTTATGTTTCTCGGGCGCCCCGATACCATTTGCTCCATGGACCGGTACTGGTTTGCGGCCCGGGGGTTGGGGACCACTGTTACTGGTCTGCGGCCCGGGGGTTGGGGACCACTGGTACTGGTCTGCGGCCCGGGGGTTGAGGACCATTGAACTAGACCGGGCGGCCCAATACCATTTGCTCCATGGACCGGTACTGGTTTGCGACACGGGGGTTGGGGACCACTGGTACTGGTCTGCGGCCCGGGGGTTGGGGACCACTGGTACTGGTCTGCGGCCCAGGGGTTGAGGACCACTGAACTAGACGACCCTGATAAATCAACTGTTACCGGTTGCCCGGCTAAACTGGTTGTCAGTCGACCATGACTAATCTGCGAATGATCTACCGGATCGACCCGTCTGAGATATGGAGGGTAAAGTACTCTGGTCAGGTTACATAACTTAGCCGCAGGGCTTTTCCTGGATGACATCTGAATGGCAGCAGACAGTAGAAGTGTGACGTCAAGACATGCACATGGCCGGATCTGTGGCCGGAAAGTTCAGCATATTGTAAAATAACATTTTACGGTTTGGGGGAGGGGGTAGGTGGAGGGACTCTAATAGAATTTTCTTTTATCTGAATAAATGCACTGGGTTTGTCAAACCACCCGGTTTCAACATGTTAGTCCACATATCAATGTTTCTAAAGGAAATAGAAATATATTGAAACCAAATTACACTATCTCATGTTTTAGCAGATTACACATTTACATTGCGTACATAACTTGACTTAATCATATCAAACAAATTTCACAACTATGATTTATCTAATACAACATCCATGATTTATCTAATACAACAATCATGATTTATCTAATACAACAACTATGATTTATCTAATACAACAACTATGATTTATCTAATACAACATCATGATTTATCTAATACAACATCCATGATTTATCTAATACAACATCTATGATTTATCTAATACAACATCCATGATTTATCTAATACAACAACTATATTTATCTAATACAACATCATGATTTATCTAATACAACATCCATGATTTATCTAATACAACATCTATGATTTATCTAATACAACAACTATGATTTATCTAATACAACAACTATGATTTATCTAATACAACAACATGATTTATCTAATACAACAACTATGATTTATCTAATACAACATCTATGATTTATCTAATACAACATCCATGATTTATCTAATACAACATCATGATTTATCTAATACAACATACATGATTTATCTAATACAACATCCATGATTTATCTAATACAACAACTATGATTTATCTAATACAACAACTATGATTTATCTAATACAACATCCATGATTTATCTAATACAACATCCATGATTTATCTAATACAACATCATGATTTATCTAATACAACATCCATGATTTATCTAATACAACAACTATGATTTATCTAATACAACATCCATGATTTATCTATACAACAACTATGATTTATCTAATACAACATCCATGATTTATCTAATACAACAACTATGATTTATCTAATACAACATCTATGATTTATCTAATACAACATCCATGATTTATCTAATACAACATCCATGATTTATCTAATACAACATACATGATTTATCTAATACAACATCATGATTTATCTAATACAACATCATGATTTATCTAATACAACATCCATGATTTATCTAATACAACAACTATGATTTATCTAATACAACAACTATGATTTATCTAATACAACAACTATGATTTATCTAATACAACAACTATGATTTATCTAATACAACATCCATGATTTATCTAATACAACAACTATGATTTATCTAATACAACATACATGATTTATCTAATACAACATCTATGATTTATCTAATACAACATCCATGATTTATCTAATACAACATCCATGATTTATCTAATACAACATCCATGATTTATCTAATACAACATCCATGATTTATCTAATACAACAACTATGATTTATCTAATACAACATCCATGATTTATCTAATACAACATCATGATTTATCTAATACAACAACTATGATTTATCTAATACAACATCCATGATTTATCTAATACAACATCATGATTTATCTAATACAACAACTATGATTTATCTAATACAACAACTATGATTTATCTAATACAACAACTATGATTTATCTAATACAACATCCATGATTTATCTAATACAACAACTATGATTTATCTAATACAACATCCATGATTTATCTAATACAACATCCATGATTTATCTAATACAACAACTATGATTTATCTAATACAACAACTATGATTTATCTAATACAACACATGATTTATCTAATACAACAACTATGATTTATCTAATACAACAACTATGATTTATCTAATACAACAACTATGATTTATCTAATACAACAACTATGATTTATCTAATACAACAACTATGATTTATCTAATACAACAACTATGATTTATCTAATACAACATCCATGATTTATCTAATACAACATCTATGATTTATCTAATACAACAACTATGATTTATCTAATACAACAACTATGATTTATCTAATACAACATCCATGATTTATCTAATACAACATCTATGATTTATCTAATACAACAACTATGATTTATCTAATACAACAACTATGATTTATCTAATACAACATCCATGATTTATCTAATACAACAACTATGATTTATCTAATACAACATCTATGATTTATCTAATACAACATCTATGATTTATCTAATACAACAACTATGATTTATCTAATACAACATCCATGATTTATCTAATACAACATCCATGATTTATCTAATACAACATCCATGATTTATCTAATACAACATCCATGATTTATCTAATACAACATCTATGATTTATCTAATACAACATCTATGATTTATCTAATACAACATCTATGATTTATCTAATACAACATCCATGATTTATCTAATACAACATCTATGATTTATCTAATACAACAACTATGATTTATCTAATACAACAACTATGATTTATCTAATACAACATCCATGATTTATCTAATACAACAACTATGATTTATCTAATACAACAACTATGATTTATCTAATACAACATCTATGATTTATCTAATACAACATCCATGATTTATCTAATACAACAACTATGATTTATCTAATACAACATCATGATTTATCTAATACAACATCATGATTTATCTAATACAACATCCATGATTTATCTAATACAACAACTATGATTTATCTAATACAACAACTATGATTTATCTAATACAACATCCATGATTTATCTAATACAACAACTATGATTTATCTAATACAACATCATGATTTATCTAATACAACATCATGATTTATCTAATACAACAACTATGATTTATCTAATACAACATCCATGATTTATCTAATACAACATCCATGATTTATCTAATACAACATCCATGATTTATCTAATACAACATCCATGATTTATCTAATACAACATCCATGATTTATCTAATACAACATCCATGATTTATCTAATACAACATCCATGATTTATCTAATACAACATCCATGATTTATCTAATACAACATCCATGATTTATCTAATACAACAACTATGATTTATCTAATACAACAACTATGATTTATCTAATACAACATCCATGATTTATCTAATACAACAACTATGATTTATCTAATACAACAACTATGATTTATCTAATACAACATCATGATTTATCTAATACAACATCCATGATTTATCTAATACAACAACTATGATTTATCTAATACAACAACTATGATTTATCTAATACAACATCATGATTTATCTAATACAACAACTATGATTTATCTAATACAACAACTATGATTTATCTAATACAACAACTATGATTTATCTAATACAACAACTATGATTTATCTAATACAACATCCATGATTTATCTAATACAACAACTATGATTTATCTAATACAACATCCATGATTTATCTAATACAACAACTATGATTTATCTAATACAACAACTATGATTTATCTAATACAACATCCATGATTTATCTAATACAACATCTATGATTTATCTAATACAACAACTATGATTTATCTAATACAACATCATGATTTATCTAATACAACAACTATGATTTATCTAATACAACAACTATGATTTATCTAATACAACATCCATGATTTATCTAATACAACATCCATGATTTATCTAATACAACAACTATGATTTATCTAATACAACAACTATGATTTATCTAATACAACATCCATGATTTATCTAATACAACAACTATGATTTATCTAATACAACATCATGATTTATCTAATACAACAACTATGATTTATCTAATACAACAACTATGATTTATCTAATACAACAACTATGATTTATCTAATACAACAACTATGATTTATCTAATACAACATCCATGATTTATCTAATACAACAACTATGATTTATCTAATACAACAACTATGATTTATCTAATACAACAACTATGATTTATCTAATACAACATCCATGATTTATCTAATACAACATCAATGATTTATCTAATACAACATCCATGATTTATCTAATACAACATCCATGATTTATCTAATACAACAACTATGATTTATCTAATACAACAACTATGATTTATCTATACAACAACTATGATTTATCTAATACAACAACTATGATTTATCTAATACAACAACTATGATTTATCTAATACAACAACTATGATTTATCTAATACAACAACTATGATTTATCTAATACAACAACTATGATTTTATCTAATACAACAACTATGATTTATCTAATACAACAACTAGTATTTATCTAATACAACAACTATGATTTATCTAATACAACAACTATGATTTATCTAATACAACATCCATGATTTATCTAATACAACATCCATGATTTATCTAATACAACAACTATGATTTATCTAATACAACAACATGATTTATCTAATACAACAACTATGATTTATCTATACAACAACTATGATTTATCTAATACAACAACTATGATTTATCTAATACAACAACTATGATTTATCTAATACAACAACTATGATTTATCTAATACAACATCCATGATTTATCTAATACAACAACTATGATTTATCTAATACAACATACATGATTTATCTAATACAACAACATGATTTATCTAATACAACAACTATGATTTATCTAATACAACATCCATGATTTATCTAATACCACATCATGATTTATCTATACAACAACTATGATTTATCTAATACAACAACTATGATTTATCTAATACAACAACTATGATTTATCTAATACAACATCCATGATTTATCTATACAACAACTATGATTTATCTAATACAACAACTATTATTTATCTAATACAACATCCATGATTTATCTAATACAACAACTATGATTTATCTAATACAACAACTATGATTTATCTAATACAACATCCATGATTTATCTAATACAACATCCATGATTTATCTAATACAACAACTATGATTTATCTAATACAACAACTATGATTTATCTAATACAACATCTATGATTTATCTAATACAACAACTATGATTTATCTAATACAACATCTATGATTTATCTAATACAACAACTATGATTTATCTAATACAACATCATGATTTATCTAATACAACATCCATGATTTATCTAATACAACATCCATGATTTATCTAATACAACAACTATGATTTATCTAATACAACATCCATGATTTATCTAATACAACATCCATGATTTATCTAATACAACAACTATGATTTATCTAATACAACATCTATGATTTATCTAATACAACATCCATGATTTATCTAATACAACATCCATGATTTATCTAATACAACAACTATGATTTATCTAATACAACAACTATGATTTATCTAATACAACATCCATGATTTATCTAATACAACATCCATGATTTATCTAATACAACAACTATGATTTATCTAATACAACATCCATGATTTATCTAATACAACATCCATGATTTATCTAATACAACAACTATGATTTATCTAATACAACATCTATGATTTATCTAATACAACAACTATGATTTATCTAATACAACATCTATGATTTATCTAATACAACAACTATGATTTATCTAATACAACAACTATGATTTATCTAATACAACAACTATGATTTATCTAATACAACAACTATGATTTATCTAATACAACATCTATGATTTATCTAATACAACATCATGATTTATCTAATACAACATCTATGATTTATCTAATACAACAACTATGATTTATCTAATACAACATCTATGATTTATCTAATACAACATCCATGATTTATCTAATACAACATCCATGATTTATCTAATACAACATCCATGATTTATCTAATACAACATCTATGATTTATCTAATACAACAACTATGATTTATCTAATACAACAACTATGATTTATCTAATACAACATCTATGATTTATCTAATACAACAACTATGATTTATCTAATACAACATCTATGATTTATCTAATACAACATCCATGATTTATCTAATACAACAACTATGATTTATCTAATACAACAACTATGATTTATCTAATACAACATCCATGATTTATCTAATACAACAACTATGATTTATCTAATACAACAACTATGATTTATCTAATACAACATCCATGATTTATCTAATACAACATCTATGATTTATCTAATACCTTATCTTATCTTATCTGTTTACAGACGCTCCTTCTATACAGAAGATTATTGCGTCCTACGCTTATCTATGGTTTGTGTTTAGTCCTGCATTTTTTTTAGAGATTTAAATGTTGATAAAGTGTTGGTTTTCCTGGATTCTTCAGGCAACCCATTCCACGCCCGATTTCCGGACGGGAAGAAGGAAAACTTGTATGTGTTTGTTCTTGCATACGGAATAAGAAAGGTGTTTTTATCCTTATGTCTATCTGAGGGTTGTATTAAGTTATCATTGTGTTGTATTTCTAAATTAGAATTAATTGCTTTATGTATGATTACTACTTTGCTCTTGGTTCTTCTATCCTCTAGTGTTTCAAGGTTTAATGATTTAACTAATGGTGTTACTCTTGTCAGTTTCGAATATTCCCCAGTGGTCGAGTGGCAGCGCACTGGACTGTCGTACCGATGGTCACGGGTTCGAATCCGTGTGAAGGCAAGGGTTTGTTCCCGGGGCCTAGGGCGTCCCTGAGTCACCCCGCTCCGAATGGGTACCTAACACTACATGTAGTTAGGCGGCTGGGTAATGCGTGGAACCCACAAAGCCGTGGCCTGTGAATGCTGCATCACTTGCCAACAGATCATCTGTCATGGTCTGTGGACGCAACTATCTTCTGCATAGAAGGAGCGTCTGTATAGATAAGATAAGATAAGTAATGAATCTGGCAGCTCTTTTTTGAATTTGTTCTAGTTTATCAATGTTTTCTTTGGTGGATGGGTCCCATACAGAAGATGCATATTCTAGTGCAGGTCTCACCAAAGTGAGGTAGCATTTTAGTTTTATATCTCTATTACATTTGTTAAAGTTCCTTTTTATAAAGCCTAAGGTTGTGTTTGATTTTTTAATAACTTCATTGACATGGGGATTCCATGATAGTTTCTCATTTATTAAGACTCCTAAGTATTTTGCATCTTTATTTTGGGTCAGTTCTTTTCCATGAATGTAATATTTTGAATTTATTTGTTTCTTTTTCTTTGTTACTCTTAACAGTTGACACTTTTCTGGATGGAAAGACATACTCCAGTTAGTTTCCCATTTTATCAATTCATCTAAGTCTTTTTGTAAAATGTTGCTATCTTGTTCTAATACAACAACTATTATTTATCTAATACAACATCTATGATTTATCTAATACAACATCTATGATTTATCTAATACAACAACTATGATTTATCTAATACAACATCCATGATTTATCTAATACAACAACTATGATTTATCTAATAAAACAACTATTATTTATCTAATACAACATCTATGATTTATCTAATACAACAACTATGATTTATCTAATACAACATCCATGATTTATCTAATACAACATCCATGATTTATCTAATACCACATCCATGATTTATCTATACAACAACTATGATTTATCTAATACAACATCTATGATTTATCTAATACAACAACTATGATTTATCTAATACAACATCTATGATTTATCTAATACAACATCCATGATTTATCTAATACAACCACTATGATTGATCTAATACAACAACTATGATTTATCTAATACAACATCTATGATTTATCTAATACAACATCTATGATTTATCTAATACAACATCCATGATTTATCTAATACAACGTCTATGATTGATCTAATACAACATCTATGATTTATCTAATACAACATCTATGATTTATCTAATACAACATCCATGATTTATCTAATACAACAACTATGATTTATCTAATACAACAACTATGATTTATCTAATACAACATCTATGATTTATCTAATACAACAACTATGATTTATCTAATACAACATCTATGATTTATCTAATACAACAACTATGATTTATCTAATACAACATCTATGATTTATCTAATACAACATCCATGATTTATCTATACAACAACTATGATTTATCTAATACAACATCCATGATTTATCTAATACAACATCCATGATTTATCTAATACAACATCCATGATTTATCTAATACCACATCCATGATTTATCTAATACCACATCCATGATTTATCTATACAACAACTATGATTTATCTAATACAACATCTTTGATTTATCTAATACCACATCCATGATTTATCTAATACCACATCCATGATTTATCAAATACCACATCCATGATTTATCTATACAACAACTATGATTTATCTAATACAACATCCATGATTTATCTAATACCACATCCATGATTTATCTAATACAACATCTATGATTTATATAATACAACATCCATGATTTATCTAATACCACATCCACGATTTATCTAATACAACATCCAGAGGCGTCACTAGGGTTGGTGTCACCCGGGGCGGTAGCTCATGGTGTCACCCCTTCACGACTGAAGGGGCCGTCCATTAATGACGTCACGTGAGGTTGCCGATTTTTACCCCAGCGTCATACTTTTTCACAAATACCTAGACCCCCACCCATTCTTTTACGATATGACGTCAAAAAGCCTTGACCAACCTTTCCAAGCCGTATTTTCTGAATAAAAATTAGCATGTTGCAAATTATTTTTGTCATTTAAATGTGTATTTAGTGTAAGTCTGCACTCTAATATCGTAACACGCGTGAAGCCATTGAAAACGCAATTAAATAAATGGTAAACAATCAAATATTTAAGTGGAACTTTTATTTAAAGTTGCGCGTTTTTATGTGACGTCACAAACCCCTCCCCCTCGTCAAACATCGTCACAGACGAGTGACCCTATCCCCCTATGGCGGATTTAAAAAAAAAGGGGGGGTGAACGGGCTAAGCTAGGGGCCCCCAATAATTTAAGGCCCCCCAAACTTATTATAAATTATAGTGTATAATAAAGATGCAGGCAAATGTTTGTATGAATCCCTGAAAATGCCCTTGGACAGTCATACGGCAATGCTGCACATATGAGTAGGAATTATATCGGAAACCAGGCTATTCTTCGTGAGAAGTGCAGTGTTGCTCATTATGTGACGTGCACAGCTCATTCTATTAATTTGGTTGGGAAAAGTGCAGCAGGTTGTCCTACTGCAGTCAGATTTTTTTTATCTTCTGAAAAATCTTTATATCCGGCTTGTTGCATCTACTCATCGTTGACAGGTACTTAAAAAACACATGAAATTGATACATGTTATCAAAGCCTTGTCTGACACAAGATGGTTAGCCTGACATGTTGCAGTAAGATGTGTTAATGACTCATACCATGAGAATATCGCAGCACTGGAAGAATTAACAACAAAAGAAAATAAGCCACGTGACCGTCGACTTGAAGCAGAAGGATTTCTAAAAGAACTTGAACAACTGGAAGTCGCTATTTTACCTTAAATTTGAGTTTGTTCAAAGACAGCATTCTTAATATACTATGAAGTCAAAGAAAAGAACAAGTCCATGGTAAAAAAAAGAGTATAAACAATCTTCAATGCTATAAAAAAATTTAATAAAAAAAAAGAAAGCGTCAGACAAAAATTCAAGGTTGAGGTATTTCTGGTAATCATTGACAAACTTTCTTAAGCCCTACAACATCGGATTGGCGCATATAAAGACATCCATGAGAAATTTGCCTTTCTTACAAACCTAACTGAGTTCAGCAATTTCGCCATCCGATGGGTAGCTGCCAAGTTAATGGAAGAATATTCAAGCGATTTCGAAGAATGCTTACCTTCAGAATTAGTCCAATTTTCAGAACTCTTTAAAAAGTTATTGTCCAGACACTGGCACAGGGTAAGGAAAAGGAAGTAGCCCAATGCGAAACACGTGCACAGAGCTAACAATTTTGCTGCTTTTGAATGAGCTAAATTTCACACAGTCCTTTACAAATGTACACATCGCACTTCGCATCTATATTTCAATGATGACATCAAACTGCAGCAGAGAGCGATCCTTTTCAAAGTTGAAAAGAATATAAAACGAGTGAAAAATTTGCATGGGACAACAAAGACTGATTATGCTCTCTATGATGAGCACTGAAAAGGAACTTGTAAGCTTACTTAGCTTTACTGATTTGTTTGAAAACCCGCCATGAGAAAAATTCGCAAATGAAAGTTGTAGGTTGAAATAATAATAGTACATATTTTTCAATAAATTTTTGATTACAAATAGAGAAAATAATTCGTTACCCCATGAAAAAAAAGTTTTAAAAAATATATATTTTAAAATGCGGAATAACACAGGCTCGTTCGTAACCACGAAACAGCGTAAGTCGGGATGAGACCATCGTAGCCGGAGGACTACCTGTAAATAAACATGTCTATGCTTTCAAGCCTTTAATAAATATATATATATAACGAAATATTAACTCAAAGATATTGAATTCATAATTTTCCTCTAGAAAAACATCAACAAAGAAAAGCCATCTTTTGATTTTTGGGAGGAATAAAAATCGTATCCCCCCCCCCACTGTTGTGGAGGAAGTCGTGAGGTGGGATTCGTCCATGCTGTCGGTGTGTCCAAGCCCAAATGGCTTTATATCTTTTAAAACATAAGACACTGCCCCTTTCATGTCCAGCCATTTTTTTTAAAGATCTCTCTACTGCAACTGTTTCTTTTCTTTATTTTCCAAATTTGTTTTAATGTTGTTTGTGTGTTGGGACTGTTTTATTATTGCAAGTTAACTGATATTTTTTTTAAATAAAAGTTTTCGCATTCAACGTGTTTCATTGTATTTCTTAATTTCTTTCTAGATGAAAAAAATTGACTTCTTTTTTTCTGACATAAAATCGTACACAGTAAATTTTAGGCTTGGGTGTCACCCCCTGACGGGTGTCACCCGGGGCGGTCCGCGCACCCCCCTAGTGACGCCACTGACAACATCTATGATTTATCTAATACAACATCCATGATTTATCTAATACCACATCCATGATTTATCTAATACCACATCCATGATTTATCTATACAACAACTATGATTTATCTAATACAACATCCATGATTTATCTAATACCACATCCATGATTTATCTATACAACAACTATGATTTATCTAATACAACATCTATGATTTATCTAATACAACAACTATGATTTATCTAATACAACATCTATGATTTATCTAATACAACATCTATGATTTATCTAATACAACAACTATGATTTATCTAATACAACAACTATGATTTATCTAGTACAACATCCATGATTTATCTAATACAACATCCATGATTTATCTAATACAACATCCATGATTTATCTAATACCACATCCATGATATATCTATACAACATCTATGATTTATCTAATACAACAACTATGATTTATCTAATACAACATCCATGATTTATCTAATACCACATCCATGATATATCTATACAACAACTATGATTTATCTAATACAAAATCTATGATTTATCTAATACAACATCCATGATTTATCTAATACAACATCCATGATTTATCTAATACAACATCCATGATTTATCTAATACAACAACTATGATTTATCTAATACAACAACTATGATTTATCTAATACAACAACTATGGTTTATCTAATACAACATCCATGATTTATCTAATACAACAACTATGAATTATGTAATACAACAACTATGGTTTATCTAATACAACATCCATGATTTATCTAATACAACAACTATGATTTATCTAATACAACAACTATGATTTATCTAATACTACGACCATGATTTATCTAATACAACAACTATGATTTATCTAATACAACAACTTTGATTTATCTAATACAACATCTATGATTTATCTAATACAACATCTATGATTTATCTAATACCTTATCTTATCTTATCTGTTTACAGACGCTCCTTCTATACAGAAGATTATTGCGTCCTACGCTTATCTATGGTTTGTGTTTAGTCCTGCATTTTTATTAGAGATTTAAATGTTGATAAAGTGTTGGTTTTCCTGGATTCTTCAGGCAACCCATTCCACGCCCGAATTCCGGACGGGAAGAAGGAAAACTTGTATGTGTTTGTTCTTGCATACGGAATAAGAAAGGTGTTTTTATCCTTATGTCTATCTGAGGGTTGTATTAAGTTATCTTTGTGTTGTATTTCTAAATTAGAATTAATTGCTTTATGTATGATTACTACTTTGCTCTTGGTTCTTCTATCCTCTAGTGTTTCAAGGTTTAATGATTTAACTAATGGTGTTACTCTTGTCAGTTTCGAATATTCCCCAGTAATGAATCTGGCAGCTCTTTTTTGAATTTGTTCTAGTTTATCAATGTTTTCTTTGGTGGATGGGTCCCATACAGAAGATGCATATTCTAGCGCAGGTCTCACCAAAGTGAGGTAGCATTTTAGTTTTATATCTCTATTACATTTGTTAAAGTTCCTTTTTATAAAGCCTAAGGTTTTGTTTGATTTTTTAATAACTTCATTGACATGGGGATTCCATGATAGTTTCTCATTTATTAAGACTCCTAAGTATTTTGCATCTTTATTTTGGGTCAGTTCTTTTCCATGAATGTAATATTTTGAATTTATTTGTTTCTTTTTCTTTGTTACTCTTAACAGTTGACACTTTTCTGGATGGAAAGACATACTCCAGTTAGTTTCCCATTTTATCAATTCATCTAAGTCTTTTTGTAAAATGTTGCTATCTTGTTCTAATACAACAACTATTATTTATCTAATACAACATCTATGATTTATCTAATACAACATCTATGATTTATCTAATACAACAACTATGATTTATCTAATACAACATCCATGATTTATCTAATACAACAACTATGATTTATCTAATACAACAACTATTATTTATCTAATACAACATCTATGATTTATCTAATACAACAACTATGATTTATCTAATACAACATCCATGATTTATCTAATACAACATCCATGATTTATCTAATACCACATCCATGATTTATCTAATACAACAACTATGATTTATCTAATACAACATCTATGATTTATCTAATACAACATCTATGATTTATCTAATACAACAACTATTATTTATCTAATACAACATCTATGATTTATCTAATACAACATCTATGATTTATCTAATACAACAACTATTATTTATCTAATACAACATCTATGATTTATCTAATACAACAACTATGATTTATCTAATACAACAACTATGATTTATCTAATACAACAACTATGATTTATCTAATACAACATCCATGATTTATCTAATACAACATCCATGATTTATCTAATACAACATCCATGATTTATCTAATACCACATCCATGATTTATCTATACAACAACTATGATTTATCTAATACAACATCTATGATTTATCTAATACAACATCCATGATTTATCTAATACAACAACTATGATTTATCTAATACAACAACTATTATTTATCTAATACAACAACTATGATTTATCTAATGCAACATCCATGATTTATCTAATACAACAACTATGATTTATCTAATGCAACATCCATGATTTATCTAATACAACAACTATGATTTATCTAATACAACATCCATGATTTATCTAATACAACATCTATGATTTATCTAATACAACATCCATGATTTATCTAATACAACATCCATGATTTATCTAATACAACAACTATGATTTATCTAATACAACAACTATGATTTATCTAATGCAACATCCATGATTTATCTAATACAACATCCATGATTTATCTAATACAACATCCATGATTTATCTAATACAACATCCATGATTTATCTAATACAACATCCATGATTTATCTAATACAACATCCATGATTTATCTAATACAACATCTATGATTTATCTCATACAACAACTATGATTTATCTATACAACAACTATGGTTTATCTAATTAAAAAAACAAACATGAATTATCTAATAAACTTCGAATGGATAATAATAAATTCTCTACTTCGCCCAACC
Source organism: Ampullaceana balthica (assembly GCA_944989445.1). Taxonomy (NCBI): domain Eukaryota; kingdom Metazoa; phylum Mollusca; class Gastropoda; family Lymnaeidae; genus Ampullaceana; species Ampullaceana balthica. The sequence goes on along the minus strand of CALYLW010000300.1, from coordinate 743,265 downwards.
ATGCTCGACACCACACACGTACGTCGACTCTCTAACCCTCCTCCCGCCCCCTTTCACCAAAGCGAGTATGTGCAAACGAGCATGACGAATGACCCTCACTGGGGTCGACCGATGTCTCCAGACCAACAATGGTTCTTGCGTTCACTTGCATTGTGCCTTCACAGAAGTGTACTGGTTATCACGTCCACCTTATACGGGAAGGTCCTGGGTTCAAACCCCAGCGAAAACATTTTTTAATATTATTTTTTTAAAAATGTCTGTTTGTGCCCGTTCTTTTACCCTTTTATTGCCAACATGGCTGCCCCTCGCTAGGGTCGGCCAATCACAGTTTATGGTGGACAAGCTAATGTTGTAAAGGGGGGTGGGCAGGTAGACAACCACAGTGCGAATGTCTCGAAACCAACAATGAGGCAGCAGTTCACCCCACATCCCAACCGACGTTCACTCGCGTTGTTTTGATTTCTATTTTCTTTGTGCTGTAGTTTGTGTCCGTTCTTTCTCCACTTTCTTTGCAATCTCCATGAGCAAGTCTGCGGCGTATGCTACGCCGCTGGGGCGTGTAGTCGATAATAATAAAAGTCAAAGCCCTCAGTCATGACTCACTCACTCACTGACTCAATCACTCACTGACTCACTGACTCACTCACTCACTGACTCACTGACTCACTCACTCACTCACTGACTCACTCACTCACTGACTCACTGACTCACTCACACTCACTCACTCACTCACTCACTGCTCACTCACTGACTCACTCACTCAGTCACTGAATCAGTCAAAAGTGATTCTCCAACTTCCCGCAGTTACAAGCATGTAACTTTGTTAAGTTGTTGAGTACCCTTCACTGGAGGCCGGGGGCCCAAATGTAGTACCACTCACGGGAGGCCGGGGGCCCAAATGTAGTTGTCCCCTTAGATTAGCTAAATAAAAATTTCTTTAAGCGTTGGGTACTGTGTAATTTTATAAATGAATGGATCTTGATCAAATTTGTTATATAAAAACTTGAGGGCCCATATTAAAAAATTATCCTATAGGCATTAATCTTATATTTTCCATTCTTTTGGAGCCATACTTATTAATACTTTAGATAAGAGTGATAAGGAGAATAAAGGGGAGATGATACGTTATAGGGAGATAAAAGGGGAGAATAAATAGTAGAAAAAAGGGAGATGTAATAGGCATGGGCGTCGGTAGGAATTTTTCCAGGGGGGGGGGCAAAAAAAATCCCACTTTTTTATTTTTAACTGACAATGCCATACAGGTACAATTTTCAATTAAATTCAAGTTCAGTATAAAATAAGGGTTGAAAAAAGCCTTAGAAATTAATAAGACTTACAAACTAGTGCTGTAATAGCTAAAATACAACATTTATTAATGCATTTAATAAATTAAAAACTTAAGTTCTCACGAGAAAATTGAATTTTGCTGTGAAATAATATACGTGTAGAAACTGCAGGATTACCAAGGATGGATATCAGAAATTTTTTTACAGGCTAAAAAAAATCGAAAAGTAGACCAATCGCGGGATTCCGAAATGCCGTTATTAGAAGATTTTGGGCGTCTGCAGCATCTGACTTATCATTGGCATTGAGGACAACAGGACACGTTCAACAGCCAGACACAACTGAAGCAACTGTTCCTAATTTGATTGTCGCTGACACTTATTCATTTCCTAAATTGGATATTGGAAGGTATGTCTGGACATACGACCTTTCAAATAAGTTGAAATTGCAGCTGATTCGTGATTGTTAGACCCTTGATAAAAATTATGATTTTAGAGCTGACAGTGAGGGAAACAGAGTTTTTAGTTTTTAGATATGCATGGTTATCAGACTATTCACCGTGGCTTGTATACTCGCAAATGTTAATAGGTGCCTTTTGCAAATATTGCGTGTTGTTTCTGCAAAAAGTAATTCTATGAGTTCAGTGGGTATTTGTCATCAAACCATGTACAAAATATAAAGATTTCAACGAAGATGCACGTAGCAACCTGCAAAGCACATTATGGCACAAAGGCTCTCATGAAGATGCAAGCAATTTTATTTGCTTTATTGGAAGCCAAAGCAGTTTCTATAGATGAGCAGTTGGACTCATCATTTAGAAGACAAATTCAAGAAAATCGCAACAAACTGGGTCCCATCATTTCTACAATCCTATTTTGCTGCATGCATGTTTTAGCACTTCGTGGAACAGAATCAAATTCTGGTAATTTGTATGAACTGTTTAGAGTTTCGTGTTGAATCTGGAGATGAAGTTCTTGGTAATCGTTTGTCAATTGGTTCTTGTAGTGCTGAGTATGGTTCACCGACAAAACGCCCCGGACAAAACGGCCCCGACAATTGGGCTCCGACATAACGGCCCCGACAAAACGGCCCTGGACTAATAGATGGACTAATAGTAAAATTTACAATCAAATATATTCGTATTTTTACTCACCTATTCAGTGTCAGGTTTAGCTAACAATAAACAATAATAATAACACCACAAAAGTGAATTTAATAGCCTTTACGCGAAATGGTACCAATAACGGTTGTTTGTTGACAAGAAACAATATAATAACATCACAAGAAATAATTTTACAATTTTACCACTTTTTTAAGGGTGAAAAAGTTGACGAAAGCTTAAAATGCAAAAAAAAATTAATGTTTTTGTTAAAAAATGTTAACAATTTGTCTGGGGCCGTTTTGACCGGGGCCGTTATGTCGGGGCCGTTTTGTCTGGGGCCGTTTTGACGGGTAACCGCTGAGTGTATCTCGGCAACTACGCAAAACACTATAATCGAAATTTGTGGGTCTCTCTTGCGTGAAGACATTGTTCGTGAAGCAAATAATTCAGTTGCATTTTCTATACTTGCCGACGAGACAAATGACATTTCAGGCATTGAGCAGATGTCACTTGGTGTTAGATTTGTCAAAGAACAAAATGGGAAAATGATGGTCACAGAAGAATTCATGGGATATATTCCAATTGTCAATAGAACAGCTGAAGGTTTAACCAACACCATCATTACTAATTCATTAGAATTTTGATTAAATATGACAAAGCTTGTTGGTCAAGGATACTACGGATGTTCTACAATGGCAGGTAAAGAAGGAGGAGTCCAAGCAATAATTCGAAAAAAATACCCAAAAGCAGCATTTGTACATTGCAGTTCACATAAACTAAATCTTGTTGTGAACGATTTAAATAATGTGAATGTTGTACGAAACACAATAGGAACAATTAAGTCAATTATAGTGTTTTTCAGAGAAAGTAATCAGCAAAGAAAACTTATTCTAAATGTTCCTTTGCTATGTGAAACTAGATGGTCACATAAATATAAAAGCTTGCGGATTTTTGCTGAAAATGTTACAGAAATTGTTAAACAACTGGAATATTTAGAACAATCAGTAATGTAATCATTTATACTTGCAGATATAATTCTTTTTTATGTTTGATAAATGTAAACTGTCTTCCATGTAATAAACTTTCAGGAAATTTAGTTCAGTTTTATTTTAACAACTTTTATGACATTTTTATGACATTTTTTTTCTCAAATGTAGGGGGGGGGGCAAATGCCCCCTTGCCCCCCTCTTCCCTACGCCCATGGTAATAGGGAGATGATAGGGTGCAACTTTTCCTTTTCCATTAAACTTGTGATCCGTCATGTGGCACACAAAGTAATGAGTTGATTCATAGAATTGTTATAACTGAATTTTAATTTAGATTCTATAACTTTAGGAAATGTTTCATCATTAGAGATATTTAAATAAAGCTACACATAATTAAAACAGTTTGTTAGGTATAGTTTGTATCAAAATAGGTAGGAATTCGTTAGCTATAGTTTTGTTGTGGAACTTTGATGCTCATCTAGTTCTAGCAAAAATAAGTTTAAAAAATAAAAATAAAAGAAAAATAAGAAAGAAAAAAAAACCCGATTTGAAATACTTACTGACTCAAAAAAAAAGAAAAAAAAAGGAGGGGGGTTCAGAGTATATGCTGTCGGAATGAATCCATTATTTCTGCTGGGACACCTAGTAATCGATTTTTGACCCACTTTCAACAATAATATGTTGTTATTTTACCCTAGAATATTTTTGCTGACATGCGCATTTGGGTGACGAAGTTTGAGACCTTCAAGTCAGGTTGTTCCCCTTGAGGAAGTACAGGACGCTAGACCCACTGCACTGTTCAGTCAATCGTGACACCCTTTTGTTTGCACGGCATGGCTCACTGAACTCGTGGCCATAGGGAAATATTTTGATTTAAGGAAAATAATAATTATTTAAATAGAGGTAGTGGTATCTAAATCAACAAATTCGACTTTGTTTAGCAATGAATTTTGGTGTTATGATGAATTGGTGGAATATATTTTGTTGAAGACATTTTCGTGTTTAGCACTTTCCAGAAAACACAAGATCTTTACAACCCTTATATTAACTTCACCGCCGTCTCTGTCGTCATCTCTCTCTGTCTGTCTTGGGCGGGCGGAAAAACAAAAGTAAAAAATGACCCACTTCCCGTGATCCGATCCAGCTGAAATTTGGCTCACGGACCCGTCTTACCTAACAATGCATCGTATCGAAATTTCAGATCGATCGAACGTACCGTAATTAAATTAATGCATTTTTAGTTTATCCTTATATAACATATGTAATTCAAATTCACTGTTTGTTATTTTTTTTCCCACGTGAGAGTTTGAGTTGACGCGTTGACGCGACCCATCGAAGTACTTTTGTTTACATTTTACGTGTCACGCTGAGCTCGGTCAAGCGATCGGTGGCCAGACTTTTCCCCTCTCCCCCCACCCCCACCCCCAGGGTTTTGAAGCAAAGTTGAGTTAAGACAGACTCAGTCTGTAAATGTTTGTCGCGTTTGAAAATAATCAATACTGTTAGTTATGTCTCACATATAAGGGATTTATAGTCAAAAACTTTGTTTTTACGTGTTTGTTTTATTAATATCCTTTTTTAAAAGAATTTTGTGCCAATATGAAACCAAACAATTTTTAATTTTTGCCATAATCCAACCTATGAACGTAGAATTTTGGCAAATATTCAACCAAATATTTTTAAAAACTATTGATCCCATGGTATGGTATGGTATGGAAACCATCCGTCCTCATGGGACGATAGCGTTTACTCCTTCTCCTCTGCCCCCTCCCCTTTCTCCTGGCCCTTCTCTCTTCACTCAAAGCTATGAGGGATGCTTCCGCGACATGAATGCCCTCACGCACTTTTGCCCGCCAGGAGGTGCGCTCCTCGGCAATGGTCTCCCACGTTTTATGGTCAATCGGTGCCAGTGACAGGTCTTTCTGGAAGACGTCCTTGAAGCGCAACACCAGTTGCCAGCTCACCGTAAAGCAAGGCTCTAGGAATGCGCTCCGAGCTCATCCTGCGGACATGACCCAACCACCGCAGGCGCCTCTCACTCAGAATTGAGTGCATACTCTGCATATGGCTCCTGAGTACCTCGACATTGGTGATCTTGTCCTGCCACCTGATGTGTAGAATCCTACGCAAACATCGTAAGTGGAAGCTGTTGAGTTACTTTGTTTGCTTGGCGTAGGTCGTCCAGTACTCGCTGCCATAGAGGAGTTTGCTGAGCACGCATGCCTGGTACACAGTGATTTTTGTCCTGTCTGTGAGCTGCGCAGTGTTCCACACTCTTTGATTCAGCCTAGCCATTAAAGATGCGGCCTTGTCGATTCTGGTTCCTATTTCCTTTTCCAGGGAGAGTGTGCTTGTGATGTTACTGCCAATGGAGGTGAAATCCTCGACGACATCCAAGGTGTTTCCCTCAATGGAGATTGCTGGGAGGCAGTCAGTGACTTGTCTCTCATAATGTTGGTCTTTTTTAGGCTAATCGTTAAACCAAAAAACCTTGCATGCCTGCGTCATCCACGAAGAGCAACTCTCTGATTAATACAGTTTCAAATTTGCTTTTCGCACGGAGCCGGCTGATGTTGTATAGGTTTCCATCCGCCCTGGTATGAATGTTCAATGTTAACTGCAAAATTCTCCAGAAAATATCTCATGTCGTAAATAAGTTTTCTGAAATATTTCTCCAGAGAGAAAAAAAAACAAGAAAAAAGTATTTTTAAAAGTATAAACTCAAAACAACTGCGCACTACGAAGATCAAATGTTAGCCTTTAGTCAAACATTCATTATTATTGGATCTTATTCTTGAAAGATTTCCTTTCTTTTCTCCAAATGTAGCTTGGTACACATCAGATAGTCAGGGGTGAAAGTTCAAGGTTTTTTCTGAAGGCACGATGAGGTAAGGAGGCATCAAACATAATTCTTCAGGACATCTGGAAGAAGCTTATGCCTTATGGGTAGGATTAGAATGCTGCTGTTTGAACCCCGTCCATCAACGTGTGGGCGGGGGGGGCAACGAAATTTATGGAAGGGGATATTACAGGCACAGGGTGGCGCTATACACCATGTGTGTGGACAACTGGACTGTTCACTGTTTTGACGTTTAGATTGATTGCTTTTTATCAGAAATTGTTTTTGTATTGCTCTTTTAACGTTTAAGAGTCAATATACCAACAAAATAAGTGCTGTCATTGGCCGTTACGAGGACCTTCTCACCTCAATTAAGAAAAGGAAACTACGATGGTCGATAGTACGGACACGTGGCAAGATCCGGAGGTCTCGCAAAGACTATAATGCAAGGCACAGTCCAGGGAAGAAGAAAAAGAGGCAGACAAAGAAAGAGATGGGAAGACGATATCAAAGAGTGGACCGGCCTGTCATTCAGCGACTCCCAAAAGGCAGCACAGGACCGGGACAAATGGCATGAGATAGTGTGCAGTTCACGATGGTGCCCCTACGACCCAATGACGGGTTATGAGATAGTTCAAGTTCAAGTTCATACCATTAAAATATTTATAAAAAAATATATAAAACTTTTTCATTTCTGTTTCGTTATTTCAATTTTTAAATGTGTATACTTATTTGGCGTGCAATCGTCATTATTAAGCATTGGTATTTACTAAAATTGGCATATTTTATTTTTGCGGTTGAAATTACAATGCTGACATTTTATAACAGAAAGAATACGTAAAATATAAAGCTATATTTCTGGAATAGATTGAATTTCAGCACGTCACAATGGACATAACTTGACAGATAATATAAATATTTATAATTTCTTTACTTATAAAACGCCCTCAACATTACTGAGAGCAATAATATCAACATTCAACCCCCCCAAAGAAATAATAATAAATAAATAATAAATAACTAAATAAAATAAAAATAATTTTAATTTTTTAAAATATTTTAATAAATAATTTTAAAAGCAAGACTAGATCAGGAAGCAATAATCTGTTGTATAAGAGAAGATTTTATAATGTATAATTAAAAAGATAGTATTTTGAATGTATCTTAGGACATTCTTTTATGCAAGTTTCCTTGGGGCGATCTCCTTGAAATTTTTGGGAACTTTTTACCAACGAAGCAGATGACTTGGTATCCACTTGTGAAAGTTCCTTTCTCTTTTGGGTCGAGCTTTTAGGCTCTTAGAACCCTGTTCATTTTATCACATGCTAGTCTCATTAAGCGGGCATCGCCATAGAGGTACTCCTCTTTAGGGCGAGCCTCATCAAGCGGGCATCGCCATAGAGGTACTCCTCTGTAGGGCGAGCCTCATCAAGCGGGCATCGCCATAGAGGTACTCCTCTGTGAGCCTCATCAAGCGGGCATCGCCATAGAGGTACTCCTCTGTGAGCCTCATCAAGCGGGCATCGCCATAGAGGTACTCCTCTGTGAGCCTCATCAAACGGGCATCGCCATAGAGGTACTCCTCTGTGAGCCTCATCAAGCGGACATCGCCATAGAGGTACTCCTCTGTAGGGTGAGTCTCATCAAGCGGACATCGCCATAGAGGTACTCCTCTGTGAGCCTCATCAAGCGGACATCGCCATAGAGGTACTCCTCTGTGAGCCTCATCAAGAGAACATCCCCATAGAGGTACTCCTCTGTATCCCCATAGAGGTACTCCTCTGTATCGCAATAGAGGTACTCCTCTGTATCGCAATAGAGGTACTCCTCTGTATCCCCATAGAGGTACTCCTCTGCAGGTACCGGGACTTCTTCTTATTCCCCGCACAGCTTGGGGCACTCTTCGAGTACGTGGGCCCCCTCTCCTCCGGTTGGCCACACAGCAGGCAGTCCATTTCCCTTCTAGTGTTAAATTTGTACAGGTAGCTTCGTATGGCACAATGTACAGTTCTCATTCTGGTTATGAGCGTCTGATTGCTACGTCCAATTTCCCACCAGAAGTCGCTTTTGCTCGGTCGCGGCATGTGTACAAATTTTAATGACTCAATATTTTGTATTCTTGCCTACTCAAAAATTAAATGAATGTGGCATCAGTGTACTTAAAATATTTAGACAGTTTTTACATCAAAATTTTTAAACAACATTTTTGGCTCTATATATCAACACTTTTTTTTTAATTGTAAAGCGCTTAGTATAAAATAAACATCTTTATTCTATATTTGTGCCATTATTCATCCAATTTTAGTAATTTACTAGCGTATCACCCATCAAAAATGACGGAAGTTTTCAGCTGAAATCTATTTATTTTGAAAAAATGCACTTTTTTAAAGGGCGCCTACGGCGCCGACCTTTTTCAAAAGCCCAACTAACTTGTCCTTGTTTGATAAATACGAAATATTAAACTTTCTGAAATGTACACAAAGTATTTTATAATAGGGGTTGTAGGGCACCTACGTCGCCCCCTTTGTTTTTGATTTTATAATTAACCATCATCCAATCCTCTTTTTACATTGTTACCTTTTCCAAAATTAAAATATGAGCTAAAACAATGACGTCATATAATATTTTTTTACAGCGCATCTTTAATTTGCACACCTTTTGATGTCCTTGTTTGATAAATACGAAATATTAAACTTTCTGAAATGTACACAAAGTATTTTATAATAGGGGCTGTAGGGCACCTACGTCGCCCCCTTTGTTTTTTGATTTTATAATTAACCATCATCCAATCCTCTTTTTACATTGTTACCTTTTCCAAAATTAAATAATGAGCTAAAACAATGACGTCATAAAATATTTTTTTACAGCGCATCTTTAATTTGCACACCTTTTGATGCATTGGTGCAGTAATTTGGTGCGCTGCTTTCTAAAATTAGTAGCGTTGTTACATCCACACATACATACATACATACATACATACATACATACATACATACATACATACATACATACATACATACATACATACATACATACATACATACATACATACATACATACATACATACATACATACATACATACATACATACATACATACATACATACATACATACATACAGACGACGGGAATTATGTATATTGATGATAATGATGGAAAAAGTTATTTATAAAGTCTGTTTAATTGTGATAGTATTTTCACATTTTAGTCCAAACAAAATATCACTCTAACAAATAATTTTTTTAAAAATCAAATAATTGAATAGCCAACGTGTCAACGTGTCCTTTTATCATCTAAAACCGACCCTTGCATATTTATCTTCATCGAATACGGCCATCATTGCAAAAAGTTTGGACACCCCTGTAGTACAGTATGACACCGTCACAGAATTACAGGGCAGGAAACGCCAGGAATGGACATGTTAAAGTCAGTCAAGGCGTACTGAAAAATAAAGAATATCCAGTAAATAGAGTAGAGAGTTACAGTAAAAGCACTCATAATATTAAGCGAACCCCCCCCCCTTTCCCCACTATGAACGCAATTCAAGTAATCAAATAAATTAAAAACAGGCAACCAATTCTAAACATTTGTTTACCCTCCCCCCCCACATCCTGTACACGTGCAGGAGAAAGGGGAGTGAGGGAGGGGTGGTGGTAATTCAACGAAAGCTCAAGTACAGCTCAAGGGTGGAGCTCAACCAATCAAATCGCTTCTTTATTGATCACTACTTCCTAAACGTAAAGATATCAATCATTTTATTATGCGCTTACGGAGAAAACCATTGTTGTATTCATTTTGATATGGCCTAAATATATATATCTTGACACTAGCTGCCACTTCATAATTTTTTTTTATAAAATCAATAAAATATATATTTAAAAAAGTGAACTTTCATAAAAAGTCTGGTTTTGTTACGAATTTTATTTTAGCGTCCTGTTTTTAAACGTCGTTACGGCATATCTCTTTTCCGCTCTCAGTTCAAATAACTAGTGTAATTCGATTGGCGGATAATTATTGGCGCCGTGAAACTGGTATAAAAAGCTACACTTATCAGGGCTACGGGGCAGTGTTATCGCTTAAAATGTTCATTTTTATAGCGATTTTTTAATGATCATAGTTTATTTTACAAAATAAATAATAATAAAGGCGTTAACTCGTATGTGTATGCTTTTGACTTCAATATTAAAATTTCAAAAACGTTTTCAGCTCTTACTACTCTAGATTTACACATCTCTTCTTTTGATAATTTTGAAAACTCCGAAATCTTACTTTAATTTTAACACTCCGCTTATAGTTTGTGTGACTCAATATTTTAAAATCAATTTAATCTTGTTTTATCAGAATTTGTTTTAATATTTCCTTAAAACTTGCCAGTACACTCACTGAATTTTAGGCAACAATAAATGATTTAGTATTTTTCTCTTTCTTTAAAAAAAAATGTTTCAATTTTGTTAATGCAATTTTTAGTGTGGAGAAAAACAATTTAAGAAAATATCATATTCAAGAAATAACTGATGGAGCGTAAATCACGGGAGAAAAATAATAACATTCGAAATTACTTTCACTAGTTAGTCTGATATTAACATCACTGTTTTTAATCAGCTCGTTTATTTTTAAACTCAAATTGAGGTTTAAGACAATTTTAACTTATCATACATTATACAATTGTTCTTTGTATAAATAAATCGAATTTGAAACTATTATTTGGGACTTGCGCGTTCATGGCATTGTAATGTAAGCGTTTATAATCTCATGTCGATCTTAACATACAGTTGTCTTAGATAATGTATTGCAGCTATTTTAAAGTATGTTATGGTTTTACTATTTGTTTATGGCTTTTTTGTGTGGACATTTTCTTGCATATTTAAAAAATAAAAATAATTTAGTTGATTTTATTATAGAGCTTGTTAAAAAAAATAAAAAAAAATAAATTAAAGTTCATGTCTAAATATCATTGACTTTGAAGGTAGATAACTCTTTCTTCAAGAGGGACAACAATGAAATTCACAACACCCGCAGTCGTGTTCGTGTTTTTCCTCCCGATGCTCATGCTATTGCAAGGAAACATGGCTGCATTTTCAGGTAGGTTACTTGTCAATATTTCTCGGAGAATTGGGTTGGGGTGATTTTTTAAAAAGCTGCAAATGGTTGTTTTTTGTTTTTGAGATCGTTGATAAATGACAGTGCGTAGCGAAACAGTGCAGAAAATATTTGACAGTGACGTCTATTTTACTATTTACACATGACATATGTCAAATATCAGGGCTGGTACTGAATAATTTTTTTTGTTCGATTAAACTTTAAAAATGAATCGATTAATTTTTTATTAATTATATTTATATAACGCATTTATAGATCCTGTTAAGTCGCGATTTATTATTTCGTGAAATCCTTTTGAAACAAAACCTTTTCTGAAAGTTTATATGATTTTTTAAAAATTAAAAATGATAAACGATTTATTAAAATAAAAATAATAGTAATAGTATTAAACAGCATACTGAGAGCAAATTGATTAAAGAACGTGTGATCTTTGTGATGGAAGTTGCAAATTAATAAAATGTCTTGAAGTAAAATTTTCATGCCTTACAACAGATTGTGGAGGCGAAATTGATGGCGCAGAAGGGTACCATTAGGTCTCCTAGCTATCCTCTCAACTATCCCAATGATGCCACTTGTAACTGGACAATCAAAGCTGCTGTGAATGAAATAATTGATCTAAGGTACGTGCCCACATCAACACGGCTTTAGGAAAAACAGATCATGTGAAACACAATTATTGTGTTCCAGAGATGATGCTGTCAAAAGGCTTAGACAATAATAATAAAATATATACAATATTACTAGACTTATCAAAAGCATTTGACAAAGTTTACCACTTTAATTTACTAAAAAAACTAAACTAGTTTGAAATCTCAGGGTCACAAACGCCATTGGATCCAAGACTTCCTTTTGGGTAGAGAGCAAACTGTAATAATTAATGGATCTAAATCTGCACCAATAACAGGTTAACTCAGGAGTTCCACAAGGAACTGTGCTAGGTCCCTTACTCTTTTTAATTCATATAAATGGTTTACCCAAACAACATCTCAACAGGAGCAACAGTTAGGTTATTTGCTGATGATTGTATAATCTATAGAACAATTAAATCAGAACAAGATAGCAAAGTCTTACAAAAAGACCTAGATGAATTAATAAAATGGGAAACTAATTGGATTATTTCTTCCCACCCAGAGAAGTGTCAACTCTTAAGAGTAACAAAGAAAATGAAACAAATAAATTCATAATATTGCATTCATCGAAAACAAACTAAAGGTGCAAAATACTTTGCAGTAATAATAAATGAAAAACTATCCTGGAATCCCCATGTCAATGAAGTAATTTAAAAAATCAAACAAGACCTTTGAATTTATAAAGAGAAACTTTTACAGATGTAATAAGAATATAAAACTAAAATGCTACCTCACTTTGGTGAGACCTGTACTAGAATATGAATCTTCTAAATGGGACCAAAACACCAAAGAAAACATTGATAAACTCGAACATATTAAAAAAAAGAGCTGCCAGATTCTTTAGTGGAGAATTTAAAAAATGAAAAGAATAACACCATTAGTTAAATCATTAAAAGAGCAAAGTAGTAACAAGACATAAGGCAATTAATTCTAACTTTGAAATACAACACAAAGATAACTTAATACAACCCTCAGATAACCTAATACAACCCATCAGATAACCTAATACAACCATCAGATAACCTAATAAAACCCATCAGATAACCTAATACAACCATCAGATAACCTAATACAACCCTCAGATAACCTAATACAACCCTCAGATAACCTAATACAACCCTCAGATAACCTAATACAACCCATCAGATAACCTAATACAACCATAAGATAACCTAATACAACCCTCAGATAACCTAATACAACCATCAGATAACCTAATACAACCCATCAGATAACCTAATACAACCCTCAGGTAACCTAATACAACCCATCAGATAACCTAATACAACCCATCAGATTACCTAATACAACCCATCAGATAACCTAATACAACCCACAGATAACCTAATACAACCCTCAGATAACCTAATACAACCCTCAGATAACCTAATACAACCCACAGATAACCTAATACAACCCATCAGATAACCTAATACAACCCTCAGATAACCTAATACAACCCTCAGATAACCTAATACAACCCTCAGATAACCTAATACAACCCTCAGATAACCTAATACAACCCTCAGATAACCTAATACAACCCACAGATAGACATAGGGATAAAAACACTATTCTTATTCCGTATGCAAGAAAAAACACATACAATTCTCGTTCTTCCCTTCCGGTATGGCTTGATGAAACCGCAAAAACTAACACTTATCAACATTTAAAACTCTAATAAAAATGCAAGACTAGATACAAACCATGGTTAAGCGTAGGATGCAATAATCTTCTGTGTAGAAGGAGCGTCTGTAACAGATAAGAAAAAAAAGATAAAATCAGATCAGTAAGAAGGTATTCTAGTATTCTTCTCAATTGTTTCATTAAACATGCAGGACATTTTTCTGAGAGTTATTCGGTTCTTTGACGTTTGATTTCAAAAGATTTACTTTTAAATTGGATACAATCTCACCCCCTCCCCCCCACCACCACCACCACCACCCAGGAGAAACAAAGCTGGGCTGTAGCTATTAATATTGGCTTGGAAGTTCCTCGCTCATCCCCCCCCACCACCACCACCACTACACCCAGGATAAACAAAGCTGGGCTTGTAGCTATTAATATTGGCTTGGAAGTTCCTCGCTTTAATTTTAATGAAATTAAATCTTACCGTTTTTTAATCTTGACTTATTAAAATTTTCAGATTTTCAAAACTTGATTTGGATGGTTACGTTGATCAGTGTCGTGATGTACTGGAAGTTTATGATGGGGAAAACTGGCAAGGCGCGCCAATCGTGAGGTTTTGTAAAATGCAAACTGCGGCAGAACTTTTGAACCTGATCATTAGATCCACCCGGAACAAGATGTATATAAGGTTTACATCAGATTTTTCTGACAAAAGACAGGGTTTCTTAGCCACGTTTGGGACCTATGGTAGGTTATATGAAACGGCTCTAAGCCTTAACTTACCAGGTTACCACTTTTGTTGTTTGTTTTTTTGGGGGGGAAAAAAGGGGGGGGGAGATAAAAATTGTTAAAAAAATATTGATTCATTTTTTACCTGCATGCGGCAAATAATTATTATCTTATATTTAACTCATCTATTTCTATAAAAACTAGATGAAACTTGGCTGTTACATAATTATTCTCATAAGTATACAGTATACCTATACTGTCCTATACTAACGTACAAAGTATAGAAAAATACGAGAAAAGAAAAATTAATTGTCTATGTATTAATAATCAATAACTATCATTAATGAACCATTAATAACAAGTAAAAATGTAAATATTGACAAGTCTAGTTGTGACCAAATATTTGTATTTATTTTTATATGACATTAAATAGTTTTTGAGATATTTCTTTTTATGTAAGTAGAATCAGGATTTTAAAAGTTAAAAAGGGTTTAATTTTTTATAATTAATTATTTAAAACAATGGACACCTCCCTACCAAGGGTTTAAACAGTCAGTCCCGTTTAGAGATGATGGTTTAAATTGAAATGAGTAAAATAAAATTTATTTTTAAGATTTGTATACTAAAAACGTAAATTGCGTCAAAATTACCTATCAATGTTCCATTTAAGCTGAGAGGCTGCGCATATAATGGTATATCGAACACCGTGCAGCAGTTGAAAATTATTGGGTGCTAAATTTTAATAAGGATAATATATAATTTATAAGTGTTTGAGTGGTTTAAATGTACAACTTTGCTCAAAAGTTTATTATTTTAAAATGAAAAATTTCATGCAGATAATTTTGTGAGTGTACAAAAATAAAATGTAATCTGTGTGTGTGTGTAGATAGCGATACAAGCTGCTGATAGTTAATAGCAGATTATAAATGGAAGTAAATTGTAAATAGCAAATAGACCATGGCAAATGGTCTATTTACGAAATCACTAAATTTACTTTAAATCAAGGAAAGAAAGTGTCGATGGATTGGACACACCCTTAGGAAAGATAACAGCATGGCTAGGCAGGCCTTAGATTGGAACCCTCAGGGCAAACGACAAGGAGGAAGACACAAGTGTACATGGAGATGGAGTATGTTAGATGACGCTGGAAGAACTGGGAAGAGCTGGGAAAAATTGAAGCGACTGGCAAGGGTCCATGTAGAGTGGCGAGTTTTGACAGAGGCCCTATGTTTCAGAAGGAACTCAAAGGACAAATGATGATGATGATGATGAAATAGACCATGAATCTATGAACTAATTTGAGACTTACAAAAAATCTGCACACAAAATTTTTTGGGTTAAAAATTGAATTTATTTCTTAACTTAAGGACATTCAAGGTTATACATGAGTAAATGGATTGTTTCTTTCTTTGTTTTTTTATTGCAGAATGTCCTCTATTCAAGTATGGCCGTGATCTCTGTAACCAGACTTGTGCTTGTGTTGTCAACAACACCCTGAGTTGCAATAACGTTAATGGTAGTTGTCTGTGTAAACAAGGTTGGTCTGGTCCCACCTGCTCGGTGGATATCAACGAGTGCTTGGACCCAGTTACTGAAAGATGTCCAAGTTATCACAACTGTATAAATACACCAGGCAGCTTTTCATGCCAGTGCAGAGATGGGTTAATAAAAAATGTCACCACGGGCGACTGCCAAGGTGAGATAACTCCTTCTATTTCTAACCAAAACAAAATTAACACC
Source organism: Ampullaceana balthica (assembly GCA_944989445.1). Lineage (NCBI taxonomy): Eukaryota > Metazoa > Mollusca > Gastropoda > Lymnaeidae > Ampullaceana > Ampullaceana balthica. The sequence goes on along the minus strand of CALYLW010000300.1, from coordinate 727,226 downwards.
CAACTGCAGAGTATTTTCATTACACATTTCTCTTCTCATTGAATGATCTGGATTTGATTTGATGGAATTTAAATTTATCATGCATAATATATTGTGTTGCCTGGAATGCATTTGAAATTAAAACGACTTATTTTTCATTTAAATCAAAATTTCGGACAAATTATAGAAAATATGCAGCATAACCTAAAATATTAAATTTCTAAAAATGTTTGCTATGACAACACACTCTGTACTAAATTCCTGTTGGAATTACATGTCTGCTGGGATCAAGCCTTCCATTTGGATTCCAATTCCTAGTGCAATCTTGTTTCTCAAAGAAATCTCATTGTCAGTGTGATCCTGTTTAAAATGTGATCCTGTTTAAAATGTGATCCTGTTAAAGTGTGATCTTGTTCAAAGTGTGATCCTGTTAAAGTGTGATCCTGTTTAAAATGTGATCCTGTTTAAAGTGTGATCCTGTTTAAAGTGTGATCCTGTTTAAAGTGTGATCCTGTTTGAAGTGTGATCCTGTGCCCCAGTAAGACAATGAAGGTTATGTTTACCATCTTTAGCCATGATCCTTAAATACATGTAGAATTTACATGCATATTTGTGTCCCCTTGTTTAGCAGCCTTCCGGTTCAATTATGAATGAATAAAGTTTTTAAGTCATAATAAGATAAACTTATATTGGGACTGTTCCAGAAACTTTTAATAGATGACTCTTACACACAATCATTTTTCAAATATAAAAAAAAATGCAATAACTATTTCCATTAAAGGTCATGTCAAGTAATAATATTATAATACGATGAATACCAATATAATAATTTGGATGTAAAAATGAGTCTTTTTGTATGATAAATCTGACAAGTGTTTGAGAGTGATGACTTAAATAGCCTGTAAACTGATTTTTCTTTATTTGTTTTATTCAGTCAACTCCAATTTTACATGCGGCAACAACTCGTGTTCACACTTATGTGTTAAGTTACCCCCTAAAAACACAACCCAGTGCTACTGTCCAGATGATACTACCTTAGCCAATAACAACTCCTGCTTAGGTTTGTATTAATTGATCTTGTATTGGTCTTACAGAGCATTAAAAATAACTAAATGCTGTCTATTACTTAAATATTAAAACATTCAAGAGTACTATAACAGGTTTTTGATGTGAAAGGTCTGAAAGGGGTTACATACTTATGGACTTCAAGCTGCCTTCTACGCTTAACTGCAAAAGCTCTTAGAAAACCTGGCAAGATTAAATTTTTATGAGGTTTTTTACAATTAAAGTTAAAACCAAAACAAGATAAGATTTATAAGATTACAAGCATGAAAACTTGAGAAAAGAAAACTTTTGCTGGCCTCAGTTTTAGTAGCATTTCCTCAGCAGATTTCTGCAGCACTTGGAGATACTTTTTTGTTTGGACATATTTTGTTAAATTAAATGTACAGTAGCGAGGCTTTGTCAAATTATGTTCTTGGAATGTATAAACTGAGAGTTTTATTGTGTCCTTTACACTTTACAGTGTGAGATTAATGACTTGCGCTGTGTCTAAATATTAATGACTTATTTTTTTTAATGGATATTTTAAAAGAAAATTAAATACAGCTTGGCTCCATTGCATTCATCAAATTTTAATTTATATTGATACATTTGGAACCATTAAAAACATCTCACTCAGTCTTGTTCTTTTGTTAACAGTTGTTTCCCCCAAATTTCTAAATTTCAGCATGCCCTGCTTTAAAGTATGGTAAGAATTGCACAAAGTCTTGCAGGTGCTATAGTGCTCAGAATGGACACTGCAACACTCAAACTGGGGAGTGTATTTGTAACACTGGCTGGACATCAGCAGACTGCTCAGTAGATGTGGATGAATGCAAAGACACTTTATTGTCCAGGATATGTACGAATGCTGGCCTCAGTTGTGTCAACACTCAGGGAAGTTATCTGTGTAACTGCTCCAGAGGATTTGAACCTGCTGCTAATAAAACATGTGTGCCAATAGGTGTGTAAAATATTTATAGTTTTGTAAATAATACATAGTCATATCTTTTTTACAGGTGCGTAAAATATTTTTAGACTTGTAAATGATACATTGTCATATCTTGTTTATAGGTGCATAAATATTTTAGTCTTGTAAATAATACATAGTTATATCTTATTTAAAGGTGCGCCAAATAATTTTAGTCTTGTAAATAATACATAGCATACCTTGTTTATAGGTGTGTAAAATATTTTTAGTCTTGTAAATAATACATAGCCATACCTTGTTTATCATCAACATCATCGTCCCATCTGGGGCATAGGCCATGAACAAAGGCTCTCCAGGAATCCCGGTCCTGCACCAGTCTCTCCAACTGTACCCAGCTGTGTCCATCTTTTTGGTGACTACCTCCAGTTCCCTTCTTTAAGTCGTTCTGGGTTAACCTCTTTTTCTCTTGCCCTTGGGGTTCCTAGTGAAGGCTTGTCTTATTATACTGGATGTAGGCTTTCTGAGGGTGTGGCCAATCCATTTCCATCTGCACTAGCGTATTAGCTCTTCCACTGGCTCTTGCGTGCGTTGCCAGAGGTCATCGTTTGTGATGACATTGGGCCAGCGGATTTGGAGAATTGTTCTGAGACATGTGTTTATAAATGTTTGAAGCTGTTTTGAGCCAGCTGCTTTTGTTTGCCATGTTTCTGCTCCATATAGCAAGACAGGCTTCACTGTGGTGTTGAATATTCTGACCTTGGTCTGGAGGGGCAAGTTGTTGCAGCTCCATACTTTTTTTAGCTGTTTAAATGCTGCTCTTGCTTTGCCAATTCTCACTCTTATGTCAGCGTCTGTTCCTCATGTATGTCGATGATGCTACCAAGGTATGTAAAGCTATCCACCTCCTCAAGATTTGTTCCTTCCAGTGTTATTGGGGTATTGCTTGATATATTTATTTTAAGGACTTTGCTTTTTCCTCTATAGATGTTCAAGCCAACGCAAGCAGAGAACAGTGCTACAGAGTTGGTTTTCTCTTGCATCTGTTGCTGTGTGTGTGATATTATAATTATGGCCAGATCATCCACAAAGTCCAGGTCATCAAGTTGTTTCCATAGTGTCCACTGGATACCATTTCTCTTCTGCTCTGTAGACATTTTCATTATCCAGTCAATGGTTAGCAAGAAGAAGAAAGGTGACAGCAGACACCCCTGTCTGAATCCGGTCTGTACCCCAAAAGCCGCTGTTGTTTGTTAGATATGAACAATTTTACATGTAAGTCATTCGAAAGAAGCCTTAATTATATCTGTCAATTTTTGTGGTACCCCATAGTGTCTTAGTAACTTCCACAGGGTTGGCCTGTCAACACTATCGAAAGCCTTCTCATTGTCAATAAAGTTGATGTATAGTGGTGAGTTCCACTTCAGGGATTGTTCCAATATAATTCTCAGTGTGGCAATCTGGTCAGTGCATGATCTATCTTTTCTAAAACCTGCTTGTTGGTCTCTAAGATGGGTGTCTATTGTGTCCCTCATTCTGTTTAGCAGCACTCTGTTAAATACTTTGCTTGGTATGGATAGGAGAGTTATTCCTATAGTTGGAGCAAGAGCTAAGATCTCCTTCTTCGGGAGTTTAATGAGATGTCCTTCTTTCCACTCTGTTGGAATCTGTTCTTCCTCCGATATTTTCTTGAAAAGAATGTATAGCATTTCATAGCTAGTCGTAATATCTGCTGTCAAGGCTTCTGCCGATATTCTGTCTGGACCTGCCACTTTGCATTTCCTTAGTTGTTTAATTGCTCTACTTATCTCTTGTTTTTTGGATGTGCTGCAATCTATTTCTAGATACCATGTTTATAGGTGCGTAAAATATTTTTATTCTTGTAAATAATACATACTCATACCTTGTTTATAGGTGTGTACATTTTTTTTAGTCATTTATATTATAAATTAAATTATATAATGTGTTGAAAATTTTGACTGACAGAGTTATTCAACTTAGGTCATTATGTGTTCACACTAGTCAGGTATAACAATGTCGTATTAAGGTCAAGAACTATTGTCTTGTGTTAAACAAGTTTTAATTTATTTGTTAGTCAGCACACAATCATTGAATGTGTCTCTTAAAATAAAATAATTTTGGGATTTAAAAAAAAAGGCAATATTATATCACATATTGAATTAATAATCTAGAAAATTAACCTTTAAATAATGAATCAACTAAATAATGGTGCAACTAAATTTTAAAAAATAATCATTAATTTTTTCTCATATGCTAAGAATAAATAACTGTTGTTCTGTGTATTAATAATCCTTAAAAACTGTTTCCTCAGCTTTTGATATCTGTGCACCACTGTCAATTATTTTTGCGACACTAAATTCTGTTAGTAAAAAGACAATTTGCATATACAGTCGGATCTCTCTTAAGTCGAACTCAAAGGGACCCGAAAAAAATTCGACTTATTGAGTTTTCGAGTTTGGCAAAATGGCGAAATAGGCGCAGATTATTCAAGGAGAATGTTCATATTGAGAGGGGGGGTGACAGCCATCTCGATGATGAGAAGGCTTGACAGGAAAGAGAGGCAGTGTCTGATGTTTCATATGAAAAGAAGCAAACTTGGCTTTGACATACCGACATCACTGAGAAAGCGCCCCCTCCCCCACAATTTACACCCTCCACACTGGGATTGGGGGGGGGGTAAGATTTTTCTTTTCAAAAAGAGTCACACCATGCAGAAAGGGACGCGGATTAGTTACCCTTCTTCCAGCCACTCCTTTTACTTGTTTAGGTCATTTTTGGTCTCAAAATAGACATTCACGTGGCTCTACAGAACACGTGTTCTGAAATGTCACCCCAGAATAATAATCCTAATGCCTTGGAAAATTTGACTAAGGGAGGTTGGAATCCACAAAATCTTTGATTTATGGATATCTAAAATACATTAGTATTATGGAATTTTGCTGGGACCTAACAATTAATTCGATACAGGGAGGTTTTCGAGTAGGAAAGTTTGACTTACCGAGGTCCGACTGTATTTGAATGAAAAAACAAAATTGTATTTTTTTTACTTTGCTAGTAGCTGAGGTCTGGTAAAGCACAAATCACACTTTGAGAAACACTGCTTTAGATATTTAAGAATTACATTATTTTTGTATAAGCTGAGGTAGGAAGTAAAACCAAAGAATAATAATAAAGAATAAATTAGAAAAATATTGTATCTGATTGAAGCTAGGATTCAAAGCACATCCTGTACACATCTTCAAGGATTAAATTATATAAACAATGGGCAACTCATAATGCTGCATTATTTTATTTTAATTTGTAAGACAATTTTAAACATCTTTTTCTGGAAATGTTCTATTGTTGAAATATTTTAACTTTTAAATTTCTACTTTCAGATTGCAATTACAAAGTAAATCAAACTTCAAGGACCATACAGTTACCATATAATCCTGGTACATATTGGGATAATGCCAAGTGTTCATGGACCATATCAGTGGCCGCACCACGTAAAATTTCTCTCCAGTAATAAATTTAAATGTTCTCAACAAAATATTATTTTAACTAGACTATTTGGGAAGCATCATTCAGTTCTCTCATTAAAAAAAAACTATCTTTTCTGAGTTTTTAAGCTTTAGAATACTTCCAAAGCAATATTTTTTAAGCACGGTTGTAGAGTGACAAGTGCGCTCGGCTAGCGTACTGATGGTCACGGGTTCGAATCCATGTGAAGGCAGGTGTTTGTTCCCGGGGCCAGGGGTGTCCCTGAGTCAACTCAGCTCTGAATAGGTACCTGACACTAGTTAAGGAAATAGAGGCGGCTGGGTAATGGGTGGAACCCTCATAACCGTGGCCTGTGAAAGCTGCATCATTTGCCAACAGACTGGCATGGTCTGTGGACGCAATAATCTTCTATATAGAATGAGCGTCTGTATAGATAAGACAAGCATTTGGTGAGATGTTGTTATTCTATAATTTATTTCAATTGAATTAAATGTGAGGTACTAGCTGCCTGGTCTTGCAGCAGTATAAATAGACGTGTTAATCCCTTCTTTTTGTGTTAAAAGATAACCAATAGATTAATCTGTGATGTGCCAAGGCTCTAATTGTAAAATAGTTACATTGTGCTTGTGGAGGAGACAACTCTTTGAGTTTGGCTTTTGACATTTTACTTTGGCTCACTTTAGTTTTCCTGCCCGAATTGACGCATATAAGTTTACTAATTACAAACTACAAAGAGATTACATGTTGCAAGTCACATATCATGTTCTGCTATTTGTGTCATTCAAAAATCACATCAAAACTAAGAGAGTAACAGGGACCTAACAACCATTGAGATTATGGCCCTATGAGAAAACAAATCCTTTATTCTCACTAGTCACCATATTGGTTCACCACCTGACACTTTTTTCTCTAGCTTACTGTTTAAAACTTAAAATATATTTCCAGATTGGGTTTACGACCAACTTTTTTTTATTTTTTTATAACAATATCAATTCATTTTTAGAACAACTTGTCAAGAAGGAATTAAAAATAGTGATTCCAAATTTGTTCATGAAGATGACTGATGCTGTATTTATTGTTACACAGGTTCCAAACTTTTTCAGGTGGAGACCCCTTTTTATAAAAGTTAACCTGTTACCCCCGATATAATTTAAAAATTTTATCTTGTAATTCATCTTGAATATTGGATATATCAAGAGAAGAAGAGAATGGATTTCGTGTCAATATAGCTTCTTCTTCTTTCAGCTCAGGGAAGTAACGATGCAGTATGTTTTCAAGGGATACGAGATGCCCAGTAGTTTCCTCTTTCAAATGTTCATTTAATTCTCTTTCATATTCATCAACCACACTGCAGATTTTCTAAAAAAAATGGCCATGTTTCCAAGATTTATATTTCTTTGTCATTTTTTCAGCTTGGATAAACATACCCCGATTTTATCGCAGGATGTGGTAATATTCAATTCCCTTTCATAAAGTTTCAGGTTAAACCTTTCACTTTCATAAAGTTTCAGGTTAAACCTTTCATAAAGTTTCAGGTTAAACCTAATTTGCTGTTAAATGTATCTGCTATATGTGCTACTCGTTTCAACCAAGCTTTTTCGTTAAACTATTCCAAAAGGTCACGTTTCCCTTGCACTTCCAAGAAAAAATTGATTTCATCTTAACTCAAGCCACCATTATTATTAAAAATTGCATTATATTGGCTATTTTTTAAGTTTTCTGTATTACATGTAGTTGGTGACCCCTTAGAAAACCTGATGCGACCCCCAGGGGGTTATGACCCATAGGTTGAGAGCCCGTGATTCATTATATTAGGCTTTGTAAAACATCTTCATCAAACTTTGAATAATGATATATGTATTTCTTAATTTGTTTTTTCCTTAAGTTTATTTATTATTATAATTGTTATGATTACCCACAGGGCTACTGACCTTCCATATGATTATCGTGCGTACCGATGGAATCAATGGACTTTTAGAGACAAATATTATGATTACATTGAAGTTTATGATGGTGAAAATTCTGCAGCTCAAATGCTTGGAAGGTTCTTCAACCAGAATCCACCAAATGCAACAATTAGATCTACAGGACAAAACTTGCATGTTGTTTTCATATCAGATTACGATAATTATAATCAACAAGGATCATTTCAGGGAAACTTTAATGCGTATGGTAAGAGTTTATCTTCATTCATTAGTTTAATGTTAAGTGATATTCTTTCCTTTATGCAATCAAATGTTATTAAGAATATCACAATAATTATTCTCATCCAAAAAATAAATATATGGGATGCTGCAAGCAGGGTTTTTACTTGACTTTTCATCCAGAGTTGTCATTCTTTAATGGGCAGTAGATTTCGTGTCCATAGTTGTTTTACCATCCAATTTTATTAACTGTTTTCTGCTAAAAGGATTGACTCAGGCTAAAATCTATGTTTCCTGCAGTGTCTCATATCATATTGGCTTAAACATTAAAAAAAATATTATAAAATGTCATGAATATAAAAAGCATTTCATATTCAAAGGTATAAAATTTAATTTGGAAACTTTTCACTGTCTTGAGAGAGAGACATTGCAGACTACCTTTGCCAAGGAGATGGATCTCTTTTTAAATCCTTTATATTAACTTGTGGTGTCTGCTTGCTTGATTGCTGAAAAATCTTTGGATCGATTTTTAACCCACCTTCTCGTAAGCTAGCGAGCTTAAATTTTGCAGGCAGATTTGTGCCGATGATAAAAACCATGTATACAAATTTCAGATCAATCGCATGTACTGCAATTAAATTATTGCATTTTTAGATTATTTTATTTGTCTCTATGTATCATGTTAATTTTTGTGCTAGAGTATCGTGGTGCGTATTATATTGACAATACTTTTTAAAAATATATTACCAATTGGTGCGCATTATATTTAACATGTTTCACGAGACATAACTAAAATGTAGTATTTTTGGATTGTCTTGCGCTGCGTATTATAATGAACATTCTTTTATTTATGTCTCCTATATAAAAGATTTATAGTCAAAAACTTGGTTTTTTACGTTTTTTTAAAATTACAAACTTACTTCGCTAAAAAAATTATATGACATCATCATCAGTCCCGTGACCATTGCAGTCTTTAGGGGGAGCGCATGGACACATCAACAGACAATGATCTCCACATTTGCCTATCTTGAGCGGCGGCCAATAATTCATTTAACCTCATCCCTGTCCATTCTTATATAATATATACAATACATAAATAATTTAGAGATATTAAATTATATATACATGTAGGGTAGATTAAGGGATTAACTAATATGATCTTAAAAAATGAACCTAAAATTCTAATAATTATGCAAATGAGATATCCTAATTTTCATTATTTATGCATTGCCATTTTTGATAAACCTAAAACAAACCTTTCTTACTTGATGAGTTGATTCAATTTCTTCATTTTAAAGCTGAAAACTCCTGTCTGTCATAATAATTATGATGTCAGAAATGAACAAATTATAAATAATAGGCATATACCAATTTTTATAATGCAGGGTCACACATTATTTAAGCATTTTTAGGGCAACTTTGAAACAATAAAAAATTCTAGTTCTAAAAAATTCTTTTGGTGTTTGATATAAAAGTTAAATGGAGATCTATAAGTGAGAGAATGAGGGAACTGCATATGTAAAACCTCATGAGCGCCCGCCCCACGTTTTTAGTCATATTAAATGAAAGTACTTGAACGTATAAGTTTTAAATTATTTTCTTCTTTTTAGTCCGCTTATAAAAACGTGGTTTTTAAAAATCTTTTTTTTACTTCTATTTATTTTATTCTTTTTAGTCTAAGTGTATGCTATGGTGAGTTTTGAAGAATCGATTATGTTCAAATATAATACGCATTGCCCTACAAACATTTACAGACTGGAAATGACTGATCTCCCTTTGATGTTAAACATGGTTGATGTGGTCAGGGTTGGTGTGAACTGGCCACGTGAATGTAATGTAAACAAGGGCAGACGGATAATACATATGCTTATATATAGATAAACTAAAAAGTTCAATAATTTAATAACGGTACATTCGATCGATCTGAAATTTTCATACAATGCATTGTCATCCAAGATCTATCTGTGGTACAATTTTGAGATCTCTAGGGCCATCAGAAGGGGTTTAATTTTACGTTGGCAGATTTGAAAAAAATTGTGGACAGACACACAAACAGGAACGAAAGTGAGTTAATAATTACGTGGTAAAAAACAGATTATTGAAAATCATGTTCTGGAAAGCAGGGGTTAATATATGAAAGTTACAGGGGAGACTACACTCATCATAATTCGCCATTTCCTATTTTTTTGTTATTCACAACAAACAAAAAATCTCGTATTAATGTATCACTTTTATTATTCATAATCCTAATAAAGATTATCCTAGCCAAAATTATAGAGTGGCTGTCAATGGTTCTCAACAAATCATTCAGAGCCCCGGTTACCCCGGTTACAGCAACAACACATTTTGTTACTGGTTGATTACCAGGACTTTTGGAGATACATTCTCACTCAGGTAAATTAGCATTTTGACTTAAATATCATTCTCACTCAGGTAAATTAGCATTTTGACTTAAATATCATTCTCACTCAGGTAAAATATCATTCTAACTCGAGTAAACAAAAATATCAATACATTGAATTTTATATTACTGTATGCATGTTATAGACTTTCAGATATACGTATATCTTAAATTTAGTGTGACAAAGTTTGTGAAATGCATTATCATTATAGTTACAGTTAGTACATCATCATTGTTACAACTCACATTGTTGTAAAATCATATAGTAAAAATATAAGGATGGTATTGATCATTATCAGTTTTGTGAAAATGACAGGAGGTATGGTTTCAGCATAGCATAAAACACCACCATTGGTATACACAGGATTGAAGGATTTAATTTACATCATAACATGATATTTCTCTTACCCTTATTTCTTATTAACTGTGCATTAGAATGAATACAGGGTAAATAGAGCATCATGAGTTTAGATTAAATATTAATTATAATAATAACTGTAAATATTATATATGTTGTTTTTTTGTCTTTTAGGAATGGTAAAGTTTGATTAAAGTTTGCTGGGGATGAAAGCCGGGTCTAATGGTGCTGTTACTTCCCCTTTGACCAGTGTGAATTGCTTGAAGATGGCTCATAGAGACTACTCTTAAATGATGCTGTTACTTTTTTTTACATTTGAGCAGAGTGAGCAGCCTAGATCTTGACCCAAATGGCAAATCTTTTCTTGCCGTCTATGATGGCAGCCACGCTGGGTACCCACTGATACTGAAAGCCTATGGGAAATCAATACCACCCTTGATTAGATCAAAGGGGACGGCAATGTTCATTGTGTTTCAGTCTGAAGGGTCAGCTGCCGGGAAGGGCTTTAATGGAACTATCCATTCACAGAGTAAGGAAGACCTATCAAGTTTTGAAGCACTTTAAAAAATGGTGTTTTGAAAGTTAAATTAATAATGGATAGAAATTTTACAAATTACTTTTTGTAAGCCCAGCAATAATCAGTTTGAAACTTATTTTGAAGGCCCTGAAATATGGATTGTAGCAAAATTTTGGGCTGATATCAACTTAATAACAAATAATGGTTTAGGGAAATTAATAATGTACACCAATATTACATACATATTCTAAATACATTATTGATGTCATTCTTCATAAACAATTTCAAATTTACATAAGTGTTAGACTTAAAAGGTAACAGGAATTATTGCACTGACATGAAAGACCCTTTACTCTGTGTAAATTTATAATGTTCTGAATAGTTTTAAATAGTTCAATAGCTGTTACTTATTGATTTATGCCATCCCATTAACTAAACAATGCTATTAAATATTTCCACAGATTGTCCGGATTACATGTACGGTGCAGGTGAATGCACTAACACATGTTCCTGTGTTCAAAGTAACTCAATATATTGCCAGAGTGTTAATGGATCCTGCATCTGCTTGCCAGGATGGCAGTCGAGTGATTGTTCTGTTGATATCAATGAATGTCTAAATCCCTCCATTTGTTCAGCCACTGAGAAATGCATCAACATGCCAGGGAGTTTTAACTGTGTGCCAGGTACAGTTTTAAATGTGTGCCAGGTACAGTTTTAAATGTTTGCCAGGTACAGTTTTAACTGTGTGCCAGGTACAGTTTTAACTGTATGCCAGGTACAGTTTTAAATGTGTGCCAGGTACAGTTTTAAATGTGTGCCAGGTACAGTTTACATTGTGTGCCAGGTACAGTTTTAAAGTCAAGAAATATTTATTAAAAGCACCAATGAGTTTGCTAAAAAGACAAACCATCAATATCATTATTATCATTCATGACTTATATAACATTTTTGAAATTATTGTTGATGGAAAAAGAATCTATTGAAATGACAGGAATTAAATTTCATAATTCCATCTAACAAGAAGTTTTGATTACACAACTGCACACATGATTTTGACATTTTTTCACATTATTATTATTATTATTATTGTTATTTGTATAGCTCAGCTCACAAAGCAGACAGTATGTATTTACACTCCATTGCTTGTACAATACTCCCATAAAATATGTTTAAAAAAAAATCATGAGTTTCTCATTTTAGGTACCACTACATTATCATATCATATTTATTAAATTGTGCTGTCCCATACAGAAAATGTTTATTTTTAAAAAGGATATTAAACTTTGATAAAAGTGATTGAAATTATGGCTACAAGTGTAAAAAATTCCACACTCTGACCTTCCTTATTAGTTTGACAAAATATTTAAGGATAATAAAACTAAAGGCAATTAAGATTTTATCCTTTTCCAGACTGCAATGTAGAGTTGTCTGGAAATGGACCCATTCAAACTAAAAACTACCCAAACATACCCCTCTACAATGCAAAATGTAACTTCACCATTACTGGAAATCCTGGTACTGTAGTAACACTGATGTAAGTAACACTTTACTATTCATTACCATGGCAACTAAATTGTGTTACTGTTGTAACAATAATGTAATTAACATTTACTATTGTTTACAATGGCAACTAAATTATGTTACTGTTGTAACAATAATGTAATTAACATTTACTATTGTTTACCATGGCAACTAAATTGTGTTACTGTTGTAACAATAATGTAATTAACATTTACTATTGTTTACCATGGCAACTAAATTGTGTTACTGTTGTAACAATAATGTAATTAACATTTACTATTGTTTACCATGGCAACTAAATTATGTTACTGTTGTAACAATAATGTAATTAACATTTACTATTGTTTACCATGGCAACTAAATTATGTTACTGTTGTAACAATAATGTAATTAACATTTACTATTGTTTACCATGGCAACTAAATTATGTTACTGTTGTAACAATAATGTAATTAACATTTACTATTGTTTACCATGGCAACTAAATTATGTTACTGTTGTAACAATAATGTAATTAACATTTACTATTGTTTACCATGGCAACTAAATTGTGTTACTGTTGTAACAATAATGTAATTAACATTTACTATTGTTTACCATGGCAACTAAATTGTGTTACTGTTGTAACAATAATGTAATTAACATTTACTATTGTTTACCATGGCAACTAAATTATGTTACTGTTGTAACAATAATGTAATTAACATTTACTATTGTTTACCATGGCAACTAAATTGTGTTACTGTTGTAACAATAATGTAATTAACATTTACTATTGTTTACCATGGCAACTAAATTGTGTTACTGTTGTAACAATAATGTAATTAACATTTACTATTGTTTACCATGGCAACTAAATTGTGTTACTGTTGTAACAATAATGTAATTAACATTTACTATTGTTTACCATGGCAACTAAATTGTGTTACTGTTGTAACAATAATGTAATTAACATTTACTATTGTTTACCATGGCAACTAAATTGTGTTACTGTTGTAACAATAATGTAATTAACATTTACTATTGTTTACCATGGCAACTAAATTATGTGTGTTTTTCTTTAAAATGTGTGAGATTTACTTGAAAACATTTGACTAGCTGGCACATTTGTGTTATCAGTATTTCTATATTTAAAATTAACTATTTGAATTGTTAAAATTTCATTCCTGGTTTCCATTGTTCTCAGGATCTCCATGGCAGATTTTAATTTGCGGGAGAGTGTCAACTGCTATGAGGATTCTCTTCAAATATATGATGGGCAGCTTACTCCTGATCAACTAATTGGTCGTTATTGTGGGAACAGATTGCCAAATATTATAAGAACCACTGACAGAACTATGCTGCTTAATTTGCGGACAGATTATTATCAGTACTATTCAAGGAAAGGATTTCGAGGTCAATTTTACACACATCGTAAGTCTCTCCTTCCTCTCTCTAATTTTTCCAGTATTCTTATTGATAGCGCAGGCAAAGCTGATTTACTTCTTTATGAAAGATGTTTTAAAACTTAAATTTTGAAGCTGCTAACTGCAATAATATGATCTGTTATTTGTAGCCTTATGGTTAGCCTCGGGATCTTTAAAAAGTTTCAAATTATAATTAGTTGCACAGAAAGAGTGTAAAAATTCATAAAGATTCCAGATAATCACAATGTCATCACTATGGATGGATCCATTATTTTTACACACCAGGGAAGACCAACTCTCAAGGTACAAAGAACAGCTTCAGAGAATGTGTAATCTTGACCATAGCTGCGGGCAGTCCAAGGAAACATGTCCTAATCACCACTGGACCTAACTGATGATGTTGATCAAACCTGTAAAGCAAAGTCCCAGCGTCTTAAAAACATTTATTCATCTCTGTTGTTGTTGATAGTTGTAAATAATTTGTTTTTATTATTCCCAACAGCTTGTCCAACTTTCAAATTTGGAATCACCTGTCAGTTCTCGTGTATCTGTGACCAAACAAAAACTGAGTCTTGTGACAACATCTACGGCATCTGTTTTTGTAAGAAAGGGTGGATGGGGGATGACTGCTCTGTTGATGTCAACGAGTGCAGGTTTACCAAATGTGCTTCCAATGAAGTTTGTCAGAACCTGCCTGGCACATTCAACTGCAGCTGTAAAAATGGATTTGCCAAGGATGCCAGTGGACAGTGTGTTAGTAAGTCAAAGTGTTTTTCCTCTTTACTGAAGTTGTGTTTTTAACTTAAGCAATGAATAACATTTAATAACACTTTTAGCCCTTATGGAAAAATGCATACAATTTTTATTCCAATCCCAAACTTAAAATTTTATCATTTGAAAAATAATATCAATAAGACTAAGACTTACTGTAAAACATTTCCGGACTCAAAATTTATCTGACAGTTATAACAGAAACTAAATTTTACAAATACTTCTACCAGACTGTAATTGTTTTCATTATGAAAGATACATTTTTTTATACATGCCTCTTGATCTCAACAAAGTAAAGTTATTCAAATACAACAGTATTTAACAAAAATGACTTTTCCCCTATATAGGAATGCAGTTAGTGAACATATATTATATCCCCTAATTAAACAAAATCGCATCTTAAAGAGACATCCCCTTCATCATTGATATATAAAAAATAACCTTTCTATACTTTATTTATCAGTAATTGTAAAAAAATTATTTATTTTCATTGAGATTGCTTAGTTTCATGAAATATTATACTAACTTGACTCAATGTATTTCTGCATATTCTTGAAAGAAATAAATTAGACATGGTATGGGTAAGGCTGAAAAAATATGACTTAACAAAACAACAAATGTGTAAGCAGGATGCTTTCTTTAGGAAACAAAACAAAACACCACAAGAAGCTAAAATATGAGACATGAGTCAGAAAGTACAAATAAAGTATAACGTAATAAAGCTATCTAAACAAGTTTGTCATTTGACTTTCTGATTATTGTCTCTTTACTTTATACATTGTGGTCGGTAATTTTTCCAGTTTCCAACTTCTTTCCACATTTTGTTTGTTTGCCAAAGTTTATGATGGTGATATAAGGCTATATGATGGTGATATAATGCTATATGATGGTGACATAATGCTATATGATGGTGATATAATGCTATATGATGGGGATGTAACGCTATATGATGGTGATATAACACTATATGATGGTGATATAATGCTATATGATGGTGATATAACGCTATATGATGGTGATATAACGCTATATGATGGGGATATAACGCTATTTGATGGTGATATAATGCTATATGATGGTGATATAATGCTATATGATGGTGATATAATGCTATATGATGGTGATATAAAGCCATATGATGGTGATATAATGCCATATGATGGTGATATAATGCTATATGATGGTGATATAACGCTATATGATGGTGATATAATGCTATATGATGGTGATATAATGCTATATGATGGTGATATAATGCTATATGATGGTGATATAATGCAATATGATGGTGATATAATGCTATATGATGGTGATATACAATGTAATGCTATATGATGGTGATATAATGCTATATGATGGTGATATAACGCTATATGATGGTGATATAA
Organism: Ampullaceana balthica; assembly: GCA_944989445.1. NCBI lineage: Eukaryota > Metazoa > Mollusca > Gastropoda > Lymnaeidae > Ampullaceana > Ampullaceana balthica. Next base: position 711,268 of record CALYLW010000300.1, on the reverse strand, counting down.
TGCTATATGATGGTGATATAATGCTATATGATGGTGATATAACGCTATATGATGGTGATATAACGCTATATGATGGTGATATAATGCCATATGATGGTGATATAATGGCATATGATGGTGATATAATGCTATATGATGGTGATATAACACTATCTGATGGTGATATAACGCTATAGGATGGTGATATAATGCTATATGTCTGTACTAGTCCAGCATGCTCATTGTGATCTGGTTTTCAAAAACTCTTTACAAAAAATTAAAACAATCTTTAGATGTTTCTTCAATTTTCCTTAGTCAACAATGGATTCTCTCAAGGGCTTGGGAAGACATGATTCCATCATTCAGGATTCTTGCCGTTTTGTCATTTTTCCAGATTTAGCTGCTCTCTTTCTACCTGGCCTGATGGAAGTCTCAACCTCTTATACGAATTTCCTTGTGCAGACTTTCTTTTTAAACAAATGACTTATGAGATGTCTGTTTGTCCCACAGATGTAAGAACCAGCTGCACCAGTAAGATAAGGCCAGTATGCTCCCATTCTTGCTACTACGACAGTGTCACTGGGAAAGATACTTGCAGTTGTCCAGATGGCCTTGAGTTGGGGACTACGGAGAAAACAAAATATGTGTGTGTCAGTAAGTGAAGCTGAAATAATATCACTTAACTATCACTTTAACTTTTTTTAAATTCCTAATCCAATCAGCAGTTTCTTAATTGCAAAATACAACAGCAGTTGGAAAGGAAATTTAATGACTTTTTGACTCTGGTGGTTGATTTTTTAAAGTCTCATAGAAAATATTTGCTAATAAGAATACATAACAATCTTGCATTTCTCAGTAGCTGGGGCCTGACTACAACTAAACCATTTAGTGAATAGTTCAATTTTTAGAAAACAGAAACCTATTTTACTATTTTGAACAGTTTCTCAAGGAATCTTGTACAATTAAAATACATTGAATGACATAGGTGTAGGTTACCCATTGAAATTAATGCAAAAATGGACTCTGGGAATTTAAAAAAAATGGATGGCACTGGCTCTCTCACAAAATAAATATTTAAAAACTTTACAACATTATTTTCTTCAGTTTAGATCAGCGGTTCTCAACCTTTCTTGTGTCGCGACCCTTTTAATAAATTACTTGTGCTGTGGCGACCCCCGCCGTCAAATTTTTTTGGTGTCTACCTCATAGCTGTAATTTTGCTACTGTTATAATATATTTAATTATATCTCATATGCAGAATGACATTGTATTCTCATTTTTACAAATTTTACGTAAATAAAGCACAGACACCATTCTCATAGTAACGTAGTTAGTAATAAAAACACAATATGTAACAATGATTACAATTACATACATGTCATACATTACATACAAGGTATTCGTATTTATTTCTAATTACAAATACGTAAGAAAGCCAAAGTCAATTAATGCGAAGGTTGAGGTTGCTTCTTTCTCACAAGATCAGAAATTCTCAGGACAGCCTTTGCGAGAGCACAACGAAGATCATCTTCCACAACAAGTCTACTTCTGTTTTTAGACTTGATAACCAGCAAGCTGAAAACCCCTGTTTCGCAAAGATAAGTTGTTGGAAAAGGAAGAAGAAGGCGCAACACAGTTTCGGACAGAACAGGATATGACTGCAAACACTTGATTAAAGGCTTCTGATTAAAGAACATTTTTAGCTTGTCACGAAGATCAAAAACGCATTTCAAAACTTTCCCTCTCGACAACCATCTCACTTCAGTGTGAAATAGCAGAACATCATTGGACGCATCCATCTCATTACAAAGTTTCGAAAACAGACCACTGTTCAGCGCACTCGCATTTACAAAATTGACGAAACTTACGACGCTTTTCATTGCTTCCTGAAACTCTTGTGGCAACGTCTTCGTTGCTAGCACTTGTCGATGAATCATACAGTGAGTTCCAATGACTTTTGGTGATTCATTTAGTACCAAACGTTGAAATCCAGACCGACATCCTAGCATAGCTGGAGCACCATCAGTGCAAACACCACAAACCTTTTCCCAAGAGATCTTTTGATCTTTCAGAAATGAACCAACTGTATCAAATACATCCCGTGCAGTTGTTGTCGTTTCAAGAGGTTTGCAAAAAAGAAACTCATCTTTAAAGTTGCCTTCATTTATATATCTCGCGTAAACCAGTAGTTGTGAACAGTTTGCAACGTCCGTGGATTCGTCAAGCTGGATGCTAAATTTTGGGAATGGAGCAGATTTTATTTCCTGGATTACCTGATCAATAATATCAGCAGACATAGCATCTATTCTTCTCCGGACAGTGTCATTAGATAAGGAAATTTCACTCAATCTCTTAACAAAGTCGGGTCCGATCATAACTCGAACAATATCTTTGGCCGCTGGCAACAATAAATCTTCGGCAATGGTGTCAGGTTTCATAGCTTTTGCGATTCTGAGTGCCACCAAATATGAAGCTTCAACGACTGCTACGTTTTGTTGGTGGTACTTGCCGCCAGTGTCAAGTCTGGCTTTCCTGACGCCATCAGCTTTACTTCTAAAATACTCGGTATCCTTCCCCGCAAAACTTGGATGTTTGCTATCAAAATGACGTTTCAGTTTGTTTGGCTTCATAGATTCGGCTGAAAGAACTTCATTACAAATAACGCATTGCGGTTTCTCAATTCCTGCTGTAACTATTGAAGTAAAACCATATTGTAAGAAATCGTCACTATACTTTCTTTTCTTAATCATAATGTTCTTCTCTGCATGTTCCATTTCCATCGGTTGGTTTAAAAATTTTAAATTTAAAATGAAAAATTTATAATGATAGCTTTCAATACCACGCACAATGAAATATTGACCTACAGCCCTACACTACACTATGTGGAACCAGAAGCAGCAGCAGCAGTTCAGCTTCTACGTCACTTAGCCACCCTGCTGAGCTCAGACCTCTGAGCATCCAGACGCGCCCTACTCTCTGTTGATATAATTACCGGTTGTTGAGGGGTTCATAAAAGAGTGTTGAAATAAACATTATAAAAAGCTAAAAATAATTAAGTTACAACAACTAAACGTACTAAAGTTACTGAATAGACTATAGACTAGTATAGAGTAATAGACAAAATATATACATGGCAAGGTTTACACATTTAAACAAACAAAAAACATATTTTTCCAATGGTCCTTGGCGACCCCTGCCAAATCGTCATTCGACCCCCGCGGGGGTCGCGACCCACAGGTTGAGAACCACTGGTTTAGATAGTAGTGAAGAAGTTGGGTTAAAACATGTACGCTGACCTTGCATAAACTTGCATTGCACTAATAGTGTTGAATTTAATGAGTAAAATTGATGAGGCTATTTTTTAAATCTTCAAACAAAATTTCAGTTCCTTACTACCCTTACGGACAGTCTGTGGGGGACATGAACTTGACAACACTCAGTGTCAAGGTCGGGAACTCATACAGGAACTCCAATCCCATAGTTTTCACATCACCAACCCCGTTTGGGTCAAGTTTGAAAACAGAAGCTTACGTGAGTACAAGACACTTCTTGTGATCTATGTATACAAATATAGTTTTATGTACAAATATAGTTTCATGTACAAATATAGTTTCATGTACAAATATAGTTTCATGTACAAATATAGTTTCATGTACAAATATAGTTTCATGTACAAATATAGTTTCATGTACAAATATAGTTTCATGTACAAATATAGTTTCATGTACAAATATAGTTTCATGTACAAATATAGTTTCATGTACAAATATAGTTTCATGTACAAATATAGTTTCATGCACAAATATAGTTACATGCAAACAAATGTAAACATTTTATTTAGGATGTCATGAATACAATATGGTTGGAATAAGTCATGGTATGCACATTGTTATATGAAGAAAACGTTATTTTGTTGTTTATTATTTAATAAACGGATCCTAATTTTTCAGGTTTTTAGCAATGGCCTGATTGGCTTTGATAAAATTGAGGTCAGCGAAGAACCTGATCTACAAGCAGCTATTGCCAACAAAATTGAATTGATAGCAGCATTTTGGGCCAAAACGGATTCCACAAAAGGTCAGACCTACTACCACCTGTATGAAAAATGTGATCCATCAGATTTCAATGAGGGCAGCCCAGCAACAAACTCACCATCTAAAGGTCAAGTGCTGGAGAGGGCAGCTAATGATGTTAAAGAATTTGCTGGTGTCTACGACATTGACGTCAATCGGGTTCTCATTGTGACATGGGTGGACTTGCAACCTCCTGAGTTGGTCAGTAGTTTGAATCATTAATATTTGCAACCTCCTGAGTTGGTCAGTAGTTAGAATCATTAATACTTACATCATCCTGACTTGGTCAGTTGTTAGAATCATTAATAATTGTTTAAAACTATTTTTATAATAAAATGAGTTCAACCATTATTAAAGCCAAAAGTATGTTTACTGTTTCAGAAAAGTTTGTTTTAAACTCAGTTTTTTTTTGTTGGTTTTGTCCCTTGGGTAAGAGTTGTCGCCCTTCATTTTATATGTCTTGAAAAACCCTACTGACCAAAATTATGATATTAACAGACAGACACAAAGGGAAATACTTTCCAAGCTGTCTACATCAGTGGATATCCTCAAGCCAGAAGCACAGATGAAGACTTCTCTGGTGAGCAAAATATAATTTCTTTTAGCTGCCCAAGTTCATTTCAATTACATAATAATATTAAATGAATATTAAGGTACAATAAAGTTGGAATGTCTTTAAAAGTTTAAATTTAGCATTTCTTTTTTTTCGTCTTTCAACTTCTTAACAAGTGGTTTTTTTCTACTAAAAGTTAGTTTATTATAATGAAAATCAATCTAAATTTGTAATCACTGGGGATCACAGTTCTTATAAATGTAAATGTTTGTAAATAACTTACAATTATTGCCACACCTGGCATTTGACCTACTTTAATAATTTTGTTGTTGTTCAAATATAGAAACTTGCATTGGAAGAAACCCTCATTAGAATCTAATTTAGATGAATCTCTTGAATTAGAGTAATGTTAACATGAAATAGATGTTCCTGGACTGTAGATGGCGCTGGGCTGTAGATGGTGCTAGCCTGTAGATGGCGCTGGCCTGTAGATGGCGCTGGCCTGTAGATGGCGCTGGCCTGTAGATGACGCTTGCCTGTAGATGGCGCTGGCCGGTAGTGATTAATTTCAAAGTCAGAAAATATTTGATCTATTTTTGTTGTAATATTTGTTTTTTTACACCAATTTGACAGGTTTAAAAGTTAATAAATAATGCGTGACAAAAGATATAAAAATCAGTTGGAAAATATTTAAATTTAAAACATTATATTCAACATTTTGTGTGTGTTTGTATAGATGAAGAGACAGCCTATGTTCGGTTCATTTACCAGAAAGGAAAAATGCAGTGGCCTTATAAAATAGGGAGAAAAATTGAAATAGGCACTACCCTCTCTGTTGTGCCATTAACAGACAAATCTTTTGACATAAAGGAAGGTAATTCTTAAAATAGATTTAATTTTGCAGTGTTTAAAATGTCATTTAAAAATGCTCATAATATTTTCTCAGATTTCAGTGTCATGTGATGTATTACAGGGGTGCCACCGCTCCGGTTTATTCCGGAATTCCGGCCTCATGAAGCTAAATATTTTTTATTTTCCGGATTCGCGAGTTTTTGATTTTGCTCTTTCCGGATTCGCGAGGTTTTTTTCTCGCTCTTCCTGGATTTTCCGGATTTGCGAGTTTAGTTTTTCAAATTTGGCTTCTGGGGTTAAAAGGAGGGGGGCAAAGCCTATTCAGTGAGATGCGGACTCGCTATAAATAGGACTGGTACCATGACTGTGAACTCTCCCTTCCTTTTGCCAGCATCTCATTGTTGCGCGTTCGCGCATCGTTCTGCGCATATCAACAATATACGGAAAAACTTAAGACAAATTAATTGAATGGATCGCACTCCGTTTGAATCAGAATTTTGTGCTTGACGTCAGTTTTATAAAAAAAAATTTAATTTTATCATAGATTACGTCAGATGTGTGCTTTCGGATGACCGTTTTACAGTTTATAAATACTAACATGGCATTAGGAGTTATTCGTCTTCTTACTTTTAGTAAAAGTTTGTTTGTTGAGTTCATTGTAAGTGTCTCAAACGCAACCGCTTTCGTTTTAGCATGCATTAATTATCGGGAACATGAAGAAAAAATAATTGCAGTTTGCATCTAAACTGACTGGGTTGGAAAAAACATTTTTATTTCATTATTTTTTTCCCTCGTGATATTTAAAAAAAAATTTAATTCGTGTTAGGCATATATGCCTCTAATACGTACAGATACATAAATTTTAAAAAAATAATCATTTTCACTGCTACTTCTCTTTTAGTTTGAGTAATTAAAATTTAAATAATTATCCAATAGTTGCAATAGTAGTAGTTAGTAGTAATTGTAAGTTAATGTAATTCTAACCAAACCTAAATTATTGTTATACTATTCAAGACTATTCATTTTCATTAGGCCTCTAACTCTAGTGCCTCTGCCTCTACTCTTACAAATTAAACAGTATAAGTAGTATAAGTACGAGATAAAGGCCTATAGTCTCAAGACTATAGACAATAATAATTATTAAATTATGAACCTACTATAAACTATAATTTATGTAATAAATTATTTATATTAAGTTAATTTCAAAACAAGCCCATAAAATGCTTAAAACGAAATAAAATTCAAAGTAATAATAATGTATTTAATTTAGTTATCATATTATAATATATAAATAATATGAAATATTAGTGTAAGTTATTGTAAGGGAATTCCATATCATAGGCAGTTTTCTTTTGTATTGTACATATTGTCTAGCATATGCATATATATATATATATATATATATATATATATATATATATATATATATATATATATATATAATATATATATATATATATATATATATATATATATATACATATATACTTTTTCCTTTAAATTTAAACTTTCTCAAAATTCTTTTTGCGAATGTGAAATATATTGTAAATATTGTCAAAATGGGGAAAGGTGCTAAACACAATTGTTGATGGATTTAAGTGGTTGGAAAATGAAAATTACAATGGCACTTCGTTACGTTTAAATTTTCAGGGTTTGAAAAATTTATACAAGAATTTTCAGGGTTCAAGAAATTTTAAAAAGGGATTTCAGGGTTCACAGCTTCCAGTGAGTGGCATCCCTGATGTATTATCTCCTATGTTAAACTACCCAACGTATTGTAACTTGAATTCTTATATGCTTTGTTGCACAGATAGCATGTATGTTATCAGCAATGTGTTAAATTCTGCATTCTGTATAATTGTAAGCATAGGAATTATACAGAACGCCTAGCATTTGTAGTTTAACTATTGAATGGTTTATATTTCACACATTTTCTGTATTAGTCAAATTGTGTATCAACACTTCTGGCACCATGTCATATTCTAAGTGTACTTCAAAACTCACAGAGTAGTATCCCTTTAGGCTTTGTCCAAATAAGGAAGAAAATTATAGCTCCAATTAGTGCATTTGATCATTTCAACTATTCTTACCATGATTATTATTTTAAAAAAAAAGTGTTTCAACATTTTTAGCACTTAATGTTTTGTGTATGTAAGTGATTCATGGTCCCATCAAGGTAAACCAGGTGTAATCAGAAAGTTTCATTATGTCCTCACCCAGCAAAGTACTTGGAATCATTCATGACTGAGGTTTCACGTAACTCAACTGCGGTTCAGAAGTGCCACAAACATGTCTGCAAGAACTCACGCCTCATCAACAACTTTGCGTACAGGTCAGAGATACAACAACTGTACAACTGCCCATGCACCATCGGTCAGTTAGGGTTACAATGGATGTTTTTTGAAAACCGAGGGCAGGACATTTACTGCTACGCTATCAGTGCCGTGGCCAAGAGGAGGCTACTCTCATCAAACCCAAGGAATAAGGTATCAAAATTTTTTGCTCAGTTACCTCCATTGTTTTATTAAAATGTTTGCACACACACTCATTCAAGGATACACTTAATTCTTAAATATTAAAAAATAGATATTGAAAGAAGAAGTAGTTTGCACATTTCAATTAAAAAAGTTTTCGTAAGTTTTTGTCTCCCTTCCAGCTTTGCTGTTACAAGTGGAAGCAACCCCCCGCGGGCAGTTCTTGGGAAGCTTGGGCCGACTCTATAGCTGTGTCATCATTTATACACAACACTGCAGATGCTGGCCATGTACTGGTCGGAGATCAAAGTTGGTTCAGAGGAGTACCAGAAAACCTCAATGCGCATCAGTGGTGCTGTAAAGATGCCCAAGACTCAAAGATGTGCAGTCGCTTCAACTCCATTTACCCCGATTTTGACTGCTCCTATACTGTCACATTTGTCCCCGGTGAGGAAAATTTTAAGTTGTTGTTTTTTTGGCCAATGATTAAATCTTGACATAAAACAAGCGTGATTAAGTTTCAATTTTATTCAAGTCCTCCTCCTCTTAACTGTGCCCTTTTATTTTTGTACCCACTACCACAAATATTAATCACCAGTTGTTTTCTTACTGAACTGCATATTTCTTCTCAACTGTTGAACACATATAAAAAATTTCAAAAAGTTATTGATTTAGGTTATATTTCTATTTAGATAGCTAGTTCTGATATACTGTTAGTTATTAATTTAGGTTATATTTCTATTTAGATAGCTAGTTCTGATATACTGTTTAGGTTATATTTCTATTTAGATAGCTAGTTCTGATATACTGTTTAGGTTATATTTCTATTTAGATAGCTAGTTCTGATATATTGTTTAGGTTATATTTCTATTTAGAAAGCTAGTTCTGATATACTGTTTAGGTTATATTTCTATTTAGATAGCTAGTTCTGATATACTGTTTAGGTTATATTTCTATTTAGAAAGCTAGTTCTGATATACTTTTCACAACAAAGACTATGAATCTTTGCTACATTATTTCTGTCAACATGTCTACCAACAACTTCATCAATCACATCTGTCGCTCTGCCTACACGGCCCATCTGTCAGATCAGCTCATTCCGTCATTACTTAACAGTTAGTGCAACAAAAACTCTAGTCTGTGCTCTTGTTCTAGCTCGTATTGATTATTGCAATTCTTCTCTGTCAGGTGCCCCAAAAAAATGCATTGAAAAACTACAGAAAGTTCAAAATTCAGCTGCCAGACTAGTTCTTAAGGCAAAAAAACATGACCATGTTACTCCGCTACTTTACTCACTTCATTGGCTACCTATACAAGCCGGAATTGATTACAAACTGGCCGTTCTCTGTCACAACTTCTTCTCTGAAGCATGTCCTTCCTATCTTACTGAACTTTTGTCTGTCTACTCACCCACTCGTAAGCTGCGTTCTTCTGCATTCACACGTATCCTCTCTGTTCCTAAGACATGGACTCAAACATTTGGCGAAAGGTCATTCTCTTTTTGTGCAGCCAAACAATGGAATTCTCTACCATTACACATCCGGAGTATTTCATCTACCAAGTCCTTCAAGACTGCATTTAAGACACATCTTTTCAAAATGTATTTACAGAATTAATGAAACAACATTTCTTTTAATGACTAACGTAGCTTATGTGTAACATACTGTCATTTATGTGGTTGCTAGGATATTAATGTTTATTTGATACTTATATTCTTTATTTTTAGTGCTGTGAGCCCAGTTTGTTACTGGGTTACAGCGGTATATAAATTATCAATTTATTATTTATTATTATTATGTTTAAATGTTTTAGAAAATAATAAACCTATTTTACAATAGAATTTTTTTTTATCTTTTAAAATGTTTAGGCATGATCATTTGGATTATTTTTCTGCTGCTAGCAAACTTTGAAATCAACTTCTCAACTAGTTTTAATTTATTCACATTTGAAAAATCAAAATATTTTGAGAGCTTACTTTAGTTATTATTGATCTAAAAGTTATACCATTACCATAATAATAACGTGCTGTGATTTATTTTAATAATAAATATTGTAATTAAAATAAAAATGCCCAAAATGGAAGTTGAAAACGTATGTGGTAGTCCACTCAAGGCTTGTGAAATAAATTTTAAGATAAAAATGTGTTGAAGCTTTCAAGAGATGTCAATTTTGAATCTGTTTATTGTTAATTTAAAAAAACATAATATCTGCTTAATTTCAGCTAATCTGCTTGGGGATCCCCATATCGTTACATTTGACAACAAAACATACACCATGAATGGTGTAGGAGAGTATATCCTGATGGAGATTCTGTCTGTCAACTTTATTCTCCAGGTAAGTGTTTGGCATATCTGTATTGCAACCCTAGGAAAACAATGACTTTTTAATTTTCTATTGAAATAATCAGGTATTTAAAATAAATAATTCCTTGTTTATTATTTTAACTGGGGGCATGGTGTTTTAACTGGGTCATGGTGTTTTAACTGGGTCATGGTGTTTTAACTGGGGCAGGTTGTTTTAACTGGGGCATGGTGTTTTAACTGGGGCATGGTGTTTTAACTGGGGCATGGGGTTTTAACTGGGACAGGATGTTATAACTGGGGCGTGGTGTTTTAACTGGGGCGTGGTGTTATAACTGTGGCATGGTGTTTTAACTGGGGCGTGGTGTTATAACTGGGGCATTTGTCACGTGTGAATCACGAGTTTGATGACAGAGAGGTCACGTGAGTGAAAGCGCGGGAGAATGTTGGAGAGTGTTTCAAGATGGCTGGATTGGTGTGATTATGTTTCCACGAAGTGTAACCTCAATTTGATATTTGTGTATATAGAGTTTGTATTAAAGTTATTTTATTAACAATAGTGCTTCGAGGAATTATTGCACGAAAGTTTGTCTTATTAGAGAACCCCTACAGGGCCGGCCTAAGGGAATTGGAGGCCCTAGGCGAAGTGAATTTGGTGGCCCTAAATGTAATAGAAAAATAAATTTGGAAAGATTCCTGTGCGAGGCCCCCACTAATGATGAGACTAATCGGAGGCCCTAGGCGGCTGCCTAGTTTGCCTATGCCTAAAGCCGGCCCTGACCCCTAAAACACATATATAAGAGCAACCAGTTACAGCATGGTGTTTAAAATTTCATGTGTTACTGTGGAGTAATTATAACAAAAATATCATTGAATGCTGCTTTATTTTTATTCAGAATTACTGTATTGCTCAGTTTTTATAGTAGCAATTTCTGTGGAGAGACTTTAATTTTACCTTTGAACAATATAACAAAATTAGCAAAGAATTCATTAAGTTTCATCACCCATTATGTTTAAGTTTACAATTTTGTCAGGCCCGAACAACCCAGGTCAAGTCAAGTACTGGAGTCTTGACCAATGCTACAGTTTTCACAGCGTTTGCGGCCAAGGAAGGGGATTATGCTAGTTTTCAGGTGGAACTCTCCTTTGATAAAAAATGTGAGAGACAGAGTTTATTTTTTGTCTTTAAAATTCTAAGAATTTTGTATAAATAATCTTTAAAAATAATCTTTTTGTTGATCAGGAACCTAATCAATAAAATGTACTTTTGTATTTACAACAGTTCTATTTATTATAATAAATAATTAGAAGATTTTACCATTTCAATGAAATAGATAATAATCTAGAAAAGAATTTGATAGTTTATTTTCCATTGCTGATATAATAAACCTTTAAAATAAAATAAAACCTCAGCTTTTAACCAATGAAAACACAGATACATATTTCTTCAACAGCCATGGTAATTTTGGTGGATGGATTTAATTACACAGCAGACTTCTATAACAGTCCAACATTCAGACTGTCAAAGGAATACATTGACATCTCACGTGATAATCGGTTCAACAAAACCAAAGTGGCAGCTCTGTTTCCCAGTAGTAAGATCCTGTTTAATACAAATTACAAAGATTGATATCTAGAATAAGTTAATAGCTTTTTATATATATTTTAAACTTCAAGGGGTGTTGATTATTAATTTGTGGACCTATAATTAACTTAATTTTATCAATTATAGCTTTGGAGTAAAACAGTATAAACCAGGGGTGGCCAGATCTGTAGTAACTGAGAGCCATTTAAAATGTTTACAAATTGTGGAGAGCAGCATTGAGTCACTCAGTGTCATTAAACCTGGTTTGGAAATCTTCCAACAATCCTTGTAACATATCTTTCATTAATTGTATGTGAGCCGCAATGTGAACACAGAGGAGCCGCATGTGGCTCGCGAGCCGAGGTTTGGCCATCGCTGGTATAAACTATGAACAAACAATTTTTAAAATAAATTGATAAGCTCACCTAATTATGGGAGAGCTTTATCTCAACAAATCTATTATTATAAAATATAATAAACTATTTCATGATTAGAAACTATTTATGGTTCCGCATAGTCCGTCCTATTTATAACTAATTGTTATTCCCTGGTCTATTCCCAGATGTGATAGTTCAAGTGAATGTTGGAGTAGACTGTTTAGAGTTGAACCTGGAGGTGGATAAAGACCTGAGGAACAAAACAAAAGGCTTACTTGGGAACTTCAATGGAAGAGCAGATGATGAATTTTTACTTCCCAATGGAACCGTCCTGCCAGCCAACATGACAGAAGAGCAAATTTACAGAAACTTTGTGCCACATTGTAAGCTTTAAAAATTAAATTAATATGATTCTTTGATTTAATTTACATGTATTTGGTACAAATTAAAATTTTTTTTTAAAAACTAGATTCCTTTCTGATTTTCTCTACTTCTTTCCTTCAGTTTACTAAAAGGATAGTGGCTATATAGAGCAGGATAAAAATGATAGTGCTATATAGAATAGGAGATTATAAAATGATAGTGGCTATATAGAATAGGAGATTATAAAATGATAGTGGCTATATAGAGTAGGAGATTATAAAATGATAGTGGCTATATAGAATAGGAGATTATAAAAGGATATTGACAATATATAGTAGGAGATTATAAAAGGATAATGGCTATATAGAATAGGAGATTATAAAAGGATATGGACAATATATAGTAGGAGATTATAAAAGGATAATGGCTATATAGAGTAGGAGATTATAAAAGGATAATGGCTATATAGAGTAGGAGATTATAAAAGAATAATGGCTATATAGAATAGGAGATTATAAAAGAATAATGGCTATATAGAATAGGAGATTATAAAAGAATAATGGCTATATAGAATAGGAGATTATAAAAGAATAATGGCTATATAGAGTAGGAGATTATAAAAGAATAATGGCTATATAGAATAGGAGATTATAAAAGGATAATGGCTATATAGAATAGGAGATTATAAAAGGATAGTGGCTATATAGAGTAGGAGATTATAAAAGAATATTGGCTATATAGAGTAGGAGATTATAAAAGAATAATGGCTATATAGAATAGGAGATTATAAAAGAATAATGGCTATATAGAGTAGGAGATTATAAAAGGATAATGGCTATATAGAGTAGGAGATTATAAAAGAATAATGGCTATATAGAGTAGGAGATTATAAAAGAATAATGGCTATATAGAATAGGAGATTATAAAAGAATAATGGCTATATAGAATAGGAGATTATAAAAGAATAATGGCTATATAGAGTAGGAGATTATAAAAGGATAATGGCTATATAGAATAGGAGATTATAAAAGAATAATGGCTATATAGAGTAGGAGATTATAAAAGAATAATGGCTATATAGAGTAGGAGATTATAAAAGAATAATGGCTATATAGAATAGGAGATTATAAAAGGATATGCTATATAGAGTAGGAGATTATAAAAGGATAATGGCTATATAGAGTAGGAGATTATAAAAGAATAATGGCTATATAGAATAGGAGATTATAAAAGAATAATGGCTATATAGAATAGGAGATTATAAAAGAATAATGGCTATATAGAATAGGAGATTATAAAAGAATAATGGCTATATAGAATAGGAGATTATAAAAGAATAGTGGCTATATAGAGTAGGAGATTATAAAAGGATAATGGCTATATAGAGTAGGAGATTATAAAAGAATAGTGGCTATATAGAGTAGGAGATTATAAAAGAATAGTGGCTATATAGAGTAGGAGATTATAAAAGGATAGTGGCTATATAGAGTAGGAGATTATAAAAGGATAATGGCTATATAGAATAGGAGATTATAAAAGAATAATGGCTATATAGAATAGGAGATTATAAAAGGATAATGGCTATATAGAATAGGAGATTATAAAAGAATAATGGCTATATAGAGTAGGAGATTATAAAAGGATAATGGCTATATAGAATAGGAGATTATAAAAGAATAATGGCTATATAGAGTAGGAGATTATAAAAGGATAATGGCTATATAGAATAGGAGATTATAAAAGAATAATGGCTATATAGATAGGAGATTATAAAAGGATAATGGCTATATAGAATAGGAGATTATAAAAGAATAATGGCTATATAGAGTAGGAGATTATAAAAGGATATGGCTATATAGAATAGGAGATTATAAAAGAATAATGGCTATATAGAGTAGGAGATTATAAAAGGATATGGCTATATAGAATAGGAGATTATAAAAGAATAATGGCTATATAGAGTAGGAGATTATAAAAGAATAATGGCTATATAGAATAGGAGATTATAAAAGAATAATGGCTATATAGAGTAGGAGATTATAAAAGAATAATGGCTATATAGAATAGGAGATTATAAAAGATAATGGCTATATAGAGTAGGAGATTATAAAAGAATATGGCTATATAGAGTAGGAGATTATAAAAGAATAATGGCTATATAGAGTAGGAGATTATAAAAGAATAGTGGCTATATAGAATAGGAGATTATAAAAGAATAATGGCTATATAGAATAGGAGATTATAAAAGAATAATGGCTATATAGAATAGGAGATTATAAAAGAATAGTGGCTATATAGAGTAGGAGATTATAAAAGAATAGTGGCTATATAGAGTAGGAGATTATAAAAGAATAATGGCTATATAGAATAGGAGATTATAAAAGAATAATGGCTATATAGAGTAGGAGATTATAAAAGAATAATGGCTATATAGAGTAGGAGATTATAAAAGAATAATGGCTATATAGAATAGGAGATTATAAAAGAATAATGGCTATATAGAATAGGAGATTATAAAAGGATAATGGCTATATAGAGTAGGAGATTATAAAAGAATAATGGCTATATAGAGTAGGAGATTATAAAAGAATAGTGGCTATATAGAATAGGAGATTATAAAAGATAGTGGCTATATAGAGTAGGAGATTATAAAAGAATAATGGCTATATAGAATAGGAGATTATAAAAGAATAATGGCTATATAGAGTAGGAGATTATAAAAGGATAATGGCTATATAGAATAGGAGATTATAAAAGGATAGTGGCAATATATAGAGATATAGGAGATGTATATAAGAGATAGATAGTGGCATATAGATAGGAGATTATAAAAGAATAGTGGCTATATAGAGTAGGAGATTATAAAAGAATAATGGCTATATAGAATAGGAGATTATAAAAGAATAGTGGCTATATAGAGTAGGAGATTATAAAAGAATAATGGCTATATAGAATAGGAGATTATAAAAGGATAATGGCTATATAGAGTAGGAGATTATAAAAGGATAGTGGCTATATAGATAGGAGATTATAAAAGGATAGTGCAATATAGGAGATATAAAAGAATAGTGCAATATAGGAGATTATAAAAGAATAGTGGCTATATAGAGTAGGAGATTATAAAAGAATAGTGGCTATATAGAATAGGAGATTATAAAAGAATAGTGGCTATATAGAGTAGGAGATTATAAAAGAATAGTGGCTATATAGAGTAGGAGATTATAAAAGAATAGTGGCTATATAGAATAGGAGATTATAAAAGAATAGTGGCTATATAGAGTAGGAGATTATAAAAGAATAATGGCTATATAGAATAGGAGATTATAAAAGAATAATGGCTATATAAAGTAGGAGATTATAAAAGAATAATGGCTATATAGAGTAGGAGATTATAAAAGAATAGTGGCTATATAGAGTAGGAGATTATAAAAGAATAATGGCTATATAGAATAGGAGATTATAAAAGAATAATGGCTATATAGAATAGGAGATTATAAAAGGATAATGGCTATATAGAATAGGAGATTATAAAAGAATAATGGCTATATAGAGTAGGAGATTATAAAAGAATAGTGGCTATATAGAATAGGAGATTATAAAAGAATAGTGGCTATATAGAGTAGGAGATTATAAAAGAATAATGGCTATATAGAGTAGGAGATTATAAAAGAATAATGGCTATATAGAATAGGAGATTATAAAAGAATAGTGGCTATATAGAGTAGGAGATTATAAAAGAATAATGGCTATATAGAGTAGGAGATTATAAAAGAATAGTGGCTATATAGAGTAGGAGATTATAAAAGAATAGTGGCTATATAGAGTAGGAGATTATAAAAGAATAATGGCTATATAGAATAGGAGATTATAAAAGATAATGGCTATATAGAATAGGAGATTATAAAAGAATAATGGCATAATAGGAGATTATAAAAGAATGCTATAAATAGGAGATTATAAAAGAATAATGGCTATATAGAGTAGGAGATTATAAAAGAATAATGGCTATATAGAATAGGAGATTATAAAAGAATAATGGCTATATAGAGTAGGAGATTATAAAAGAATAATGGCTATATAGAGTAGGAGATTATAAAAGAATAATGGCTATATAGAATAGGAGATTATAAAAGAATAATGGCTATATAGAGTAGGAGATTATAAAAGAATAGTGGCTATATAGAGTAGGAGATTATAAAAGAATAATGGCTATATAGAGTAGGAGATTATAAAAGAATAATGGCTATATAGAGTAGGAGATTATAAAAGAATAGTGGCTATATAGAGTAGGAGATTATAAAAGAATAATGGCTATATAGAATAGGAGATTATAAAAGAATAATGGCTATATAGAGTAGGAGATTATAAAAGGATATTGGCTATATAGAATAGGAGATAATAAAAGAATAATGGCTATATAGAGTAGGAGATTATAAAAGAATAATGGCTATATAGAATAGGAGATTATAAAAGAATAGTGGCTATATAGAGTAGGAGATTATAAAAGAATAGTGGCTATATAGAATAGGAGATTATAAAAGAATAATGACTATATAGAATAGGAGATTATAAAAGAATAATGGCTATATAGAATAGGAGATTATAAAAGAATAGTGGCTATATAGAGTAGGAGATTATAAAAGAATAGTGGCTATATAGAATAGGAGATTATAAAAGAATAATGGCTATATAGAATAGGAGATTATAAAAGAATAATGGCTATATAGAGTAGGAGATTATAAAAGAATAATGGCTATATAGAATAGGAGATTATAAAAGAATAATGGCTATATAGAATAGGAGATTATAAAAGGATAATGGCTATTTAGAGTAGGAGATTATAAAAGAATAATGGCTATATAGAGTAGGAGATTATAAAAGAATAATGGCTATATAGAATAGGAGATTATAAAAGAATAGTGGCTATATAGAGTAGGAGATTATAAAAGAATAATGGCTATATAGAATAGGAGATTATAAAAGAATAATGGCTATATAGAGTAGGAGATTATAAAAGGATAATGGCTATATAGAATAGGAGATTATAAAAGGATAGTGGCAATATATAGGAGATTATAAAAGGATAGTGTCATATATAGGAGATTATAAAAGAATAGTGGCAATATATAGGAGATTATAAAAGAATAGTGGCTATATAGAGTAGGAGATTATAAAAGAATAGTGGCTATATAGAATAGGAGATTATAAAAGAATATTGGCTATATAGAGTAGGAGATTATAAAAGAATAATGGCTATATAGAATAGGAGATTATAAAAGGATAATGGCTATATAGAGTAGGAGATTATAAAAGAATAGTGGCTATATAGAATAGGAGATTATAAAAGAATAGTGGCTATATAGAGTAGGAGATTATAAAAGAATAATGGCTATATAGAATAGGAGATTATAAAAGAATAATGGCTATATAAAGTAGGAGATTATAAAAGAATAATGGCTATATAGAGTAGGAGATTATAAAAGAATAGTGGCTATATAGAATAGGAGATTATAAAAGAATAGTGGCTATATAGAGTAGGAGATTATAAAAGAATAATGGCTATATAGAATAGGAGATTATAAAAGGATAATGGCTATATAGAATAGGAGATTATAAAAGAATAATGGCTATATAGAGTAGGAGATTATAAAAGAATAGTGGCTATATAGAATAGGAGATTATAAAAGAATAGTGGCTATATAGAGTAGGAGATTATAAAAGAATAATGGCTATATAGAGTAGGAGATAATAAAAGAATAGTGGCTATATAGAGTAGGAGATTATAAAAGAATAGTGGCTATATAGAATAGGAGATTATAAAAGAATAATGGCTATATAGAATAGGAGATTATAAAAGAATAATGGCTATATAGAGTAGGAGATTATAAAAGAATAATGGCTATATAGAGTAGGAGATTATAAAAGAATAATG
This sequence comes from Ampullaceana balthica, assembly GCA_944989445.1. Taxonomy (NCBI): domain Eukaryota; kingdom Metazoa; phylum Mollusca; class Gastropoda; family Lymnaeidae; genus Ampullaceana; species Ampullaceana balthica. Next base: position 692,780 of record CALYLW010000300.1, on the reverse strand, counting down.
GCTATATAGAATAGGAGATTATAAAAGAATAATGGCTATATAGAATAGGAGATTATAAAAGAATAATGGCTATATAGAATAGGAGATTATAAAAGAATAATGGCTATATAGAATAGGAGATTATAAAAGAATAATGGCTATATAGAGTAGGAGATTATAAAAGAATAGTGGCTATATAGAGTAGGAGATTATAAAAGAATAATGGCTATATAGAATAGGAGATTATAAAAGAATAATGGCTATATAGAGTAGGAGATTATAAAAGAATAATGGCTATATAGAATAGGAGATTATAAAAGAATAATGGCTATATAGAGTAGGAGATTATAAAAGAATAATGGCTATATAGAATAGGAGATTATAAAAGAATAATGGCTATATAGAGTAGGAGATTATAAAAGAATATGGCTATATAGAATAGGAGATTATAAAAGAATAATGGCTATATAGAATAGGAGATTATAAAAGAATAATGGCTATATAGAATAGGAGATTATAAAAGAATAGTGGCTATATAGAGTAGGAGATTATAAAAGAATAATGGCTATATAGAGTAGGAGATTATAAAAGAATAATGGCTATATAGAATAGGAGATTATAAAAGAATAGTGGCTATATAGAATAGGAGATTATAAAAGAATAATGGCTATATAGATAGGAGATTATAAAAGAATAATGGCTATATAGAGTAGGAGATTATAAAAGAATAATGGCTATATAGAATAGGAGATTATAAAAGAATAGTGGCTATATAGAGTAGGAGATTATAAAAGAATAATGGCTATATAGAATAGGAGATTATAAAAGAATAATGGCTATATAGAGTAGGAGATTATAAAAGAATAGTGGCTATATAGAGTAGGAGATTATAAAAGAATAATGGCTATATAGAATAGGAGATTATAAAAGAATAATGGCTATATAGAATAGGAGATTATAAAAGAATAGTGGCTATATAGAATAGGAGATTATAAAAGAATAGTGGCTATATAGAGTAGGAGATTATAAAAGAATAGGCATATAGTGAGTTATAGTAGGGTAGATAGGAGATTATAAAAGAATAGTGGCTATATAGAGTAGGAGATTATAAAAGAATAATGGCTATATAGAATAGGAGATTATAAAAGGATAATGGCTATATAGAGTAGGAGATTATAAAAGGATAGTGGCTATATAGATAGGAGATTATAAAAGGATAGTGGCAATATATAGGAGATTATAAAAGAATAGTGGCAATATATAGGAGATTATAAAAGAATAGTGGCTATATAGAGTAGGAGATTATAAAAGAATAGTGGCTATATAGAGTAGGAGATTATAAAGAGGATATAGTGGCTATATAGAGTAGGAGATTATAAAAGGATATTGGCTATATAGAGTAGGAGATTATAAAAGAATAGTGGCTATATAAAGTAGGACAGGGGTGGGCAAACTTTTTAGGACGAGGGCCGCATTAGAAAGAAATGAAACATCAAAGGGCCACACCTAACCAAAATTTAGCCTCGTTTCAAGTAAAAACATTCACCTTTAACATAAATTTATTGATTTATTTGGATATTATTGCAGGCTTCCGAGGGCTGCAAAAAACTCCGTAGCGGGCCGCATGCGCCCCGCTGGCCGTAGTTTGCCCACTCCTGGAGTAGGAGATTCCAAAAGGATAGTGGCTATATAGAGTAGGATAATGTTACAGAATACATTCCTAATGTCGAAGGCTTTTTCATAGTCAACAAAGTTAACATAGAGCGGCGAGTTCCACTCTAGTGACTGCTCTAGAATGATGCGCAGTGTCGCTATCTGGTCAGTGCAGGATCTGTTGGTGCAATATCCAGCTTGTTGATCCCGCAACAGAGGGTCTACAGCGTTTTTTCATCCTGTTAAGTAGTACACGGTTGAAAACCTTTCCTGGGATGGACAGCAGGGTGATCCCTCTGTAGTTTGAGCAGAAGCTTAAATCCCCCTTCTTTGGGATCTTTGGAAAGAACTTCTCTTCCCATATCTTCATAAACAGAGGGTGTAGCATTTCCACACTGGTTTACAAGTTCGCCATCAGTGCCTCTGCTGGGATGCCATCAGGTCCTGCAGCCTTTCTATTTCTGAGTTGTTTAATGGCCCTGCTAATCTCTTCTTTGGTGGGGCTATTGCAGTCAATTAGCAGGTCATTATCGGCTGGTTGGATATCTGGTGGATTCCTTGGTTCAGGCCTGTTTAGGAGCTCTTCAAAGTGCCCCTTCCATCTCCCTCTCTGTTGCTCCTCACTTGGTAAGGTGTTTCCCATTTTGTCCTTCACTGGTCTCTCTACCTTGCTAAATTTCCCTGACAGCATCTTAATGGTATCAAACAGTTCCCTCATGTTCCCCTGGTGAGCTGCATCTTCTGTTTCTTTAGCAAGTTTATCAACAAATTCCTTCTTGTCTCTCTTGATGCTTTTCTTAATTTCCTTATTTGCATCTGCATAATCCTTCTGGGACTTGTTTTTCTGTGGTCGGGTGCGGCTGTTATTCACTTCTGCTTTCTTTCTTTTCATTTCTTCTATTTTACTCTGCGTACCTGCTGTCATCCATTCTTTGTGTCTCTATTTCCTGTTTCCTAGTACTTCTTGGCATGTTGACTGACTGTTTCTTTCATGCTTTGCCCCTTTCCTTTGGTGGTTTCGTCTTCGAGTATTTCTTGTAGGGCTTGGAACTTATTGAATAGTGAGTTTTTGAATTCTTCTTGTTTGGCTTGGTCCTTCAGGAGGGAGGTATTATACCAAGTCCTGTATGCTGTTTGCTCGGTATAATGTCTCTTTAGCTTTAATTTCATCCTGGCCACAAGAAGATGGTGATCTGAGGCAACATCAGCTCCCCTCTTAACACGTACGTCTTGGAGAGATCGCATGAATTTTTTACAAATACATTCATGGTCTATTAGGTTCATCGTTCTCATGTCCGGTGAGACCCATATAGCTTTGTGAATTCTCTTGTGCTGGAAAATACTCCCCCCCCCCTATGAACAGGTCTGCAAACCTCTCACCATTGTCGTTCATCTCGCCTATCCCTTGCTGTCCCATAACTTCTTCGTACCCTGTGTTGCTATTGCCCATTTTGGCATTAAAGTCTCCCATGAGGATGACGATGTTCCTCCGTGGGCGACCCTGGACTATGGTCATTACTCTATTGTAGAATTCTTCTTTGTCTCCTTCATCACTTTCATTAGTTGGTGCGTAGCATTGTATAACATCTAGGTTGATGCTACGTTTTCTTGTCCAAAAGGTTGCTAAAAGAATTCTAGGTCCATGGGCCTCCCATCCAATGAGTGCTCCTTGTGCTGCCCTTGATAGCATCATAGCAACACCAAGGGTATATGGGGCATCGTCTTCTTCATCTTGCTTCACTAATTCCGAGAATGGTGAACTTATAGCTCCTCATCTCAGCGGCTATTTGTGCAGCTTTACCAGCCTCGTACATGGTGCGGACACTCCAAGCTCCAATGACGGTGGTAGTCCTGGTAGAAATGATGGTTGTCGGCCTAATAGCTTCCAAATTTCGGCTTTCACTATTAGGCGTCATATTTTCCTCCTCAAAGAATACATCCTCTCCCAGGACTGAAATGTCTTTTGCTACTCTTTTCGGTGTTTTTGTAACTCTGTTTTTTACACGGCAGGGTTGTTGGCCTCGTGCACAACCACTTGGGGGGTTGCCCCTCACAGCTCAATGGGTAGCTGCCTTTGTTTGGGTTAGGTCCCTAGCCTTTGTGGATCCCTCCACTTTCTACAAGGCAGTAGGGCTGATTTTGGTCCGCCCCGGGTATTTTATTTCCCCGGTACCCTCCATATCTGGTGGGCTTTCCCCTATCCGCCGGCTGGGGAGGCGCTCGATAGAAGATCAGCATCTCCCACGAGAGGCATTGAATTAGCTGAGTGTATAAATATTTAGCTAGAAAATAAATTAACGTACATATTAATCAGAGTTGTATCCAATCAAGCTGTAAAAGACATAAGTTCATGTTTGCATTTTGAAATTTTAAAACATTTTCACTTACAACTGTCATAAATATAACATTTAGAAACCTAATTTATTTGTTGAGTATCATATTTAGAGTTGATCGTTAGAGCTCGCTGGAAGTTCACATACATCTGCCTGGGATGGGGTCGCTTGAAGTTCACATACATCTGCCTGGGATGGGGTCGCTTGAAGTTCACATACATCTGCCTGGGATGGGGTCGCTTGAAGTTCACATACATCTGCCTGGGATGGGGTCGCTTGAAGTTCACATACATCTGCCTGGGATGGGGTCGCTTGAAGTTCACATACATCTGCCTGGGATGGGGTCGCTTGAAGTTCACATACATCTGCCTGGGATGGGGTCGCTTGAAGTTCACATACATCTGCCTGGGATGGGGTCGCTTGAAGTTCACATACATCTGCCTGGGATGGGGTCGCTTGAAGTTCACATACATCTGCCTGGGATGGGGTCGCTTGAAGTTCACATACATCTGCCTGGGATGGGGTCGCTTGAAGTTCACATACATCTGCCTGGGATGGGGTCGCTTGAAGTTCACATACATCTGCCTGGGATGGGGTCGCTTGAAGTTCACATACATCTGCCTGGGATGGGGTCGCTTGAAGTTCACATACATCTGCCTGGGATGGGGTCGCTTGAAGTTCACATACATCTGCCTGGGATGGGGTCGCTTGAAGTTCACATACATCTGCCTGGGATGGGGTCGCTTGAAGTTCACATACATCTGCCTGGGATGGGGTCGCTTGAAGTTCACATACATCTGCCTGGGATGGGGTCGCTTGAAGTTCACATACATCTGCCTGGGATGGGGTCGCTTGAAGTTCACATACATCTGCCTGGGATGGGGTCGCTTGAAGTTCACATACATCTGCCTGGGATGGGGTCGCTTGAAGTTCACATACATCTGCCTGGGATGGGGTCGCTTGAAGTTCACATACATCTGCCTGGGATGGGGTCGCTTGAAGTTCACATACATCTGCCTGGGATGGGGTCGCTTGAAGTTCACATACATCTGCCTGGGATGGGGTCGCTTGAAGTTCACATACATCTGCCTGGGATGGGGTCGCTTGAAGTTCACATACATCTGCCTGGGATGGGGTCGCTTGAAGTTCACATACATCTGCCTGGGATGGGGTCGCTTGAAGTTCACATACATCTGCCTGGGATGGGGTCGCTTGAAGTTCACATACATCTGCCTGGGATGGGGTCGCTTGAAGTTCACATACATCTGCCTGGGATGGGGTCGCTTGAAGTTCACATACATCTGCCTGGGATGGGGTCGCTTGAAGTTCACATACATCTGCCTGGGATGGGGTCGCTTGAAGTTCACATACATCTGCCTGGGATGGGGTCGCTTGAAGTTCACATACATCTGCCTGGGATGTGGATCTTTTCATTCCATTTGATATATTTCTACATTTTATTGTCTGTTACATTCCACAGATCAAGTGACAACAGCGTCGTCATCTGTCTTCATCTACGCCAGTGGAATGAATGCCGCTAACTACACCAAGCAGGGATTCACACCAGTCTTCAGGAGTTCACTAAATCCCAGTGCAGCTCTGTTGGCGACTGCTACAGCCTTCTGTGGTGGCCAAGAGCTGTGTATCTATGATTATTTAGTGACAGGAGATACGAGGTTTGCCCAGAACACCAAAACAACACAGGCACTTCAGATCTCTTCAAGGAGGACACTTGGTAAAGATTATTAAAATACTGCATGAAGTGTGCAGTGTTATATTTTTAAAATCTATTTTGTTGTTGTTAGAATACTCAAATATGATGAAAAGAGACTTCAATAATATAACTTGTTTGAGGATGGGTTAACATTTTCTCTTGACCAGAAAATAACATCCCCAACGTGACAATGGTCCAGAACAGCAGTAAATTTGTCAACCAACGCTGGTTTGTACAGGAAGGTGTGGTCAACACGCTCAGGTTTACAGCCACAGATAAAGATGGAGACCTACTGACCTATATGCTGGACGGAAGCCCTAAAGGTGTATCCATCAACCAGAGTGGCTTCCTTACATACACACTAAACAGCTTGGTGCCAGTCAGTATTGGGTAAGTCAACAGCTTCCTGACATACACACCAAACAGCTTGGTGCAACTCAGTATTGGGTAAGTCAACAGCTTCCTGACATACACACCAAACAGCTTGGTGCCACTCAGTATTGGGTAAGTCAAATTTTCTGTTTTCATTTTTTATGCATATGATTGAATTAATTTAGCAGATTTGTAGATGTTATAGCAACAAAAATCTCTTAGTTGCTGCATAGATCTCAATAATTGAATTAAGCATCATTTTAAAAAAAATGTTGTTTTGAAATGTATGATCAATATTGTGAAGGACAAACTGGCATAGTTATTAGCACATCATTTGACAGAATCACTGTATATCTACTTCTGTTAGCACATCATTTGACAGACCCTGAATCATTCTGTAGCACATCATTGTTAGACACATATCAACTTCCTGTTAGCACACTTTGATATACCACACTCGATAATCAACATATCTCTGTTAGCACATCATTTGATAGTACCACTGATATCAACTTCTTGATAGCACATCATTTGATAGTACCACTGATATCAACTTCTTGTTAGCACATCATTTTATAGTACCACTGATATTAACTTCTTGTTAGCACATCATTTGATAGTACCACTGATATCAACTTCTTGTTAGCACATCATTTGATAGTACCACTGATATCAACTTCTTGTTAGCACATCATTTGATAGTACCACTGATATCAACTTCTTGTTAGCACATCATTTGATAGTACCACTGATATTAACTTCTTGTTAGCACATCATTTTGTAGTACCACTGATATCAACTTCTTGTTAGCACATCATTTGATAGTACCACTGATATCCACTTCTTGTTAGCAAATCATTTGACAGTACCACTGATATTAACTTCTTGTTAGCACATCATTTGATAGTAACACTGCTATTAACTTCTTGTTAGCACATCATTTGATAGTACCACTGATATCAACTTCTTGTTAGCACATCATTTGATAGTACCACTGATATTAACTTCTTGTTAGCACATCATTTGATAGTACCACTGATATCAACTTCTTGTTAGCACATCATTTGATAGTACCACTTATATCCACTTATTGTTAGAAAATCATTTGATTGTACCACTGATATCAACTTCTTGTTAGCACATTATTTGATAGTACCACTGATATTAACTTCTTGTTAGAACATCATTTGATAGTACCACTGATATCAACTTCTTGTTAGCACATTATTTTATAGTACCACTGATATCAAATTCTTGTTAGCACATCATTTGATAGTACCACTAATATCCACTTCTTGTTAGCACATCATTTGATAGTACCACTGATATTAACTTCTTGTTAGCACATCATTTGATAGTACCACTGATATTAACTTCTTGTTAGCACATCATTTGATAGTACCACTGATATCAACTTCTTGTTAGCACATCATTTGATAGTATCAATGATATTAACTTCTTGTTAGAACATCATTTGATAGTACCACGGATATAAACTTCTTGTTAGCACATCATTTGATAGTACCACTGACATCAACTTTTTGTTAGCACATCATTTGATAGTACCACTGATATCAACTTCTTGTTAGCACATCATTTGATAGTACCACTGATCTGAACTTCTTGTTAGCACATCATTTGATAGTACCACTGATATTAATGTCTTGTTAGCACATCATTTGATAGTACCATTGATATCAACTTCTTGTTATTACATCATTTGATAGTACCACTGATATCAACTTCTTGTTAGCACATCATTTGATAGTACCACTGATATTAACTTCTTGTTAGCACATCATTTGATAGTACCACTGATATTAAATTCTTGTTAGCACATCATTTGATAGTACCACTGATATCAACTTCTTGTTAGCACATCATTTGATAGTACCACTGATATTAACGTCTTGTTAGCACATCATTTGATAGTACCACTGATATTAAATTCTTGTTAGCACATCATTTGATAGTACCACTGATATCAACTTCTTGTTAGCACATCATTTGATAGTACCACTGATATTAACTTCTTGTTAGCACATCATTTGATAGTAACAATGATATTAAATTCTTGTTAGCACATCATTTGATAGTACCACTGATATCAACTTCTTTTTAGCACATTATTTGATAGTACCCCTGATATCAACTTCTTGTTAGCACATCATTTGATAGTACCACTTATATTAACTTCTTGTTAGCACATCATTTGATAGTACCACTGATATCAACTTCTTGTTAGCACATCATTTGATAGTACCACTGATATCCACTTCTTGTTAGCACATCATTTGATAGTACCACTGATATCAACTTCACAGAGTTCGTGTCAATGACACCAAACGTGGCTACTCACCAATCCTTTTCGTCCCTATCATAATCTGTGCCAGATGTAGTGGTCATGGCACATGTGACCAGAACAACACAAGAAGTATAGAGTATTTTGATGGGCTGGTTCAAGTCTTGAGATGTGCTTGCCTCCCTGCCTACATAGGTGAGACAGTCATGAGTTTATGTGCTACCAAAAGTGAAACAGACAGACATGAGTTTATGTGCTACCAAAAGTGAAACAGACAGACATGAGTTTATGTTCTATTAAAAGTGAAACAGACAGACATGAGTTTATGTGCTACCCACAGTGAAACAGACAGACATGAGTTTATGTGCTACCAAAAGTGAAACAGGCAGACATGAGTTTATGTGCTAGCAAAAGTGAAACAGACAGACATGAGTTTATGTGCTACCAAAAGTGAAACAGACAGACATGAGTTTATGATGATTTCTTAACACAGAAATTGTCTTTCCTTGTGATTATATCAAATTCAAATGCCATTTTCTAATGTTCATAATGACATTTGAAACGTTTCCCTATTATTTTTTTAATCATTGGATGAGTTTCATTAAAATTACATTTAAATAAATGGATAATTTATTGAGTTTATTTGTATAATGTGCTTATTTCCAGTATTTAAACTCTATCATTGTGTTACTGTTGCAGGTGACACTTGTGAAAGTGAGAAAAATGCCTGCAAGTCCAAACCCTGCTCTCAGGGACAGATCTGTACTGACCTGACAGCTGCCCAGCAGGGAAACAGTTCTGTTGGTCATGTGTGTGGACCGTGTCCAGCTGGGTATGAGGATATCAACAAAAGGTGTATAGGTGAGTTTAACAATGTTAAACAAATAATATCTGGTGTATAGATTATTTTAATAGTGTTTAACAAATAACATAATTCAATAAAAGGTGTATACCATATTTTAATAGTGTTAAAAAAATAATATCATTCAATTTATGGAGTATTGGTGAGTTTAATAATGTTAAACGCGGTGGTTGAGTGGCAGCGCACTGGACTGTCGTACCAATGGTCACGGGTTCGAATCCGTGTGAAGGCAAGGGTTTGTTCCCGGGGCCTAGGGCGTCCCTGAGTCACCCCGCTCCGAATGGGTACCTAACAATACATGTAGTTAGGCGGGTGGGTAATGCGTGGAATCCCACAAAGCCGTGGCCTGTGAAAGCTGCATCACTTGCCAACAGATCATCTGTCATGGTCTGTGGACGCAACTATCTTCTGCATAGAAGGAGCGTCTGTATAGATAAGATAAGTCTAGTAAACAAATAATATCATTCAGTTTTAGTCCAATATCTGCAGCATAGTGATCATTGAAGCATACTTTTGTTTGTTGAGAAAACAGTTTTTAAAAGAAATAATTATTTTGTTCCTTTTTTTTCAAATAAGAGATGTTGAAGAATATTCTCAAATACCTGCCCCCATTCAAAGATTTACACATATAAATAATATAATTGTTGAAAATTTCTTCCTGACTGCCACCATCCAATGATTATCTGCAACACTAGCTATTGATTTACACGTAGAAATGTTGATAATTTCTT